>PVLA01008048.1:0-94632 GCA_004027455.1 Hydrochoerus hydrochaeris | reverse complement strand
GGTATATTTTTATGTATTGTATTTTGAATGCTACAACTTGCAGTGTATCATTCCATGAATGGTATAAATTGATGGACACCATGCAAGTGAGCTGTCATTGTAAATGTTGACAGTTTGTTCATGCTTTACCAAGGCATTAAACATTGTGCTTTTTGTAAACATAATGCTCATTTTAATTACTTTAGCATTTTGCATATCCCAACCATGCCTTCAAAAAGTTAGCTAATAAAGTTGAGAGTGATTACACCATAAAACTCAGCATAACTCTGATGTCACCAATAATGAACTTATGAGTGTTAGTTTAATAGCAGATGGGAGCATATACAATTGACTTTGGAAAGTAACAATGGAGAATTTGCTGCATAATTTTCAGAAAATGCTTTGGGGTTGATCATGTGGCATATGAAAATATGAACACACAATTTGAATCACAGCATTCTAGGAAAAGACATAATATTTGAATACCAAAGAAATGTTGCTTCCATTTTTCCACAAGACACTAATTTCAAGTTCAAAGTAACTGCCCATTGAATTAGCTTGAGCATATTATACATGTAAACATATGTTGTCATATTATTGACTTGATTGTTTTATAAATTGAGGAACATAACATTGTCTAATGCAACAATCAAGTTAAACTGATCAAGGGCCAGGAACAGAGATATTGACCCCTTAGAGAATAGCCTGATTCTATTAGATTTTATCAATCATCATGCATTCTATAGTATGTTGGGTTATATACTGAATCAGCAACACCAAAACATATTTTATTTCACACTAGCAACAACAGAAACGGAAAGAAATTCTCTTTAGCTATTAGGTACATTTAATTACAGTTTTTAATGCTGTGAGGCTGCTGAGGAGTAGCCACCTCACCGTAGCATTTATCCCTGGCCAATTGTGAGGCGACAGATTCCACTGCTGGCCAAAACACCCACAAAGTCCAAGCTCATTATGTATTTCATTTCCTGTTGGCAGTAGAGGCACAGCTCAATTAACCAACTTGATTATAGATGAAGACAGTGCCCCAGGAGAGAAGGTAAGCCAGGAGAGTTGACAGCTTCAGGGTGAAATAATACATGTGGCTTGAAGCACAAGCCACAAGAAAGCCCAGGGAAAAAAGTTGCGATATCCTATATTCCAAGACCACACATCCTGGAAAAAAAAACACTCATTTAAAAACAACAACAAAAACATTTAACTTAGTAAATTCATTTTTCTTTTTTCTTTTTTTTTTCTTTTGTATTTTGGAGCTTTAAATTTAGTCTCTATTTTTCTTTTTTACCTTTTTGTCTTTCTTTTAAATGTTTTTTTCTTTTTTAAAAATTTTATTTAAGAGAAAAAAAAGCAAAACAAAAAAAGGGTAAAAACAATACAGAATTTCAAAAAAAAATAAACAGTAAGAAATCACTAGTTGATAAATTGCATATTGTTTTCTTACCTATAGTTGTTCAAGTTACAGAATTAAAGCATACAAAGTGAACATTCAAACAGTGAGACTGCAAACAGTTCTGTTAAACGATCCAACAAAAACTTAGCAACATGGTTATCAATCCTACACACTTAAGTATACATGCAGTTATATACTTTAGAGCACTTTCTGTTCCTCCTTTTGTTTTTTAAGTCCATTATCTGTTTAATTATATCATGTGTCTGCTTGCCCAGTACCTTACAGATTTGTTTTGTTGTTGTTTACTTTTTTATTTTATTTTTTAATTTATTTATTTTATTTTGAAGGTAGTAAAATACAGCAGAACAAGATGGAACAAAGCCAATTGAGACAGTGTAGTGAAACTGGATCAGAACTTCACAGCAAGTTACTGGGATAACAGTGATAGGTACCATAGCATATCTCATTTTCTTCACAATAGTTGTTCTTTCAATCAGGTACAGCAAAATCGAAGGAAATACTGAACTTATAAAAACAGAATATTGAATAGAGTAAAACCATTAATCAGAACAGACCAAAACAGTGATAAAAATATTTACCTTCAAAAAGGTGGTAGAAGGAAATCCCCCTTATTTGCTGTATTGCATATAGTCAAACTCGCAAGAGATGCTGAGATCTCTGGCTCTCACTTGCTAATAGGGAGGGGTGGGAGGGATGGGTGTTTGATTCTTAGCCCATGTGCCAGGAGGCTCACAGCTGCTTACCAGAGCGGTGAGCTAGCTGCTTGTTTTCCCAGAGCCCCAAGCCCCACAGGTGTGGATCTCAAGAAATGCTGATTGTTCTCACCCTGGAGCAGCCATGGCTTTCTAAGCTCACAGTCACTTACCGGATTGGCAAGCTGGCCATTTGTTTTCCTAGCACCCCAAGTTCCAACATGGAGCAGATCTCGGGAAATGCTGATGGTGCTTGCCCTGGAGTGGCTGTGGCTTGCTAGACTCACAGCCGCTTACCAGAGTGGTGAGCTGCCTGCTTGTTTTCCCAGTGCCCCAAGCTCCAACATGGCTAGGATCTCAGGAAAAGCTGATGGCTCTCCTAAATGTTTTTCTTTATATTTTTCCTTTTTTCTTTATTTTACTTTTTTCTTTCTTTTTGCTTGTTCATTTTTCCTGTTACAGTTATCTAACATTATTAATCTTCTTTTCCTCCTAAGATCCTCTATCTCATGCTTCTCTCCCCCTCTTAATCTTCTATTGATTAATATTTCAAATTTTACTTTTCACTTCTTCAGTTCCTGGCCCCCATCCTCTTTATCTGTACAAACATTAATCACTACGAACTTTCAGAGTTAGCTATGTACTGTTAGTGTCAAATACTGTTCTACTGTTAATGGAAATAAAGTTGTTTCATTTAGTAGATATTTACTTGTAGGTCATCATTTGTATTGCCTTAGCACTTATACTACAGTTTTAGATCTCTTTTCTATGATAAAGAGTGTTACATTATTGATTCTGAGGGCATGTCAAATCCAGTTTGTCTTTCATGCTATTAATTTTTCTGAATTTAATACTATATCAAGATGATTTAATTGTGGCTATTAACTGGTCTTCTCTGTAGGTAAATACTTAAACAGCTTTTGTGTGATCAACAATCCTATATCTCATTCTCATAGAACTTGGTAGTAGGCCAAATACACTGCAGCCTCCTTACCTGTAAAACCAAGGAAACTAGATTCTAGGACAGAGTCATAAAGGCCTATAGTTAGACATGCTCACAGTGCATCACTGAAAAGCAGACATTAACTAAAACAACAAATCCTTCCACTGTAACAAACCAGCAAAACCCAGCACAAAAACAAACAGAATTATGAGAAAACAAGACAATAAAATGTCTCCAAAACTAGTTAAGGACAATGTTGCATTTACAAACAACTGAATGTTACTCTGCCATAAAAAAGATAAGGTTGAGTCATTTGTAGGAAAATGGATGCACCTTGAGATCATAATGTTAAGTGAAATAAGACACTGCTTTACTTTCACATATTTTCTCTTAGGTAAGAAACTCAGAACATGAAGAAACTAAAATAAAGGATAGATGGTAAGAAGTATGAACATGCATCTTTCTCTAATGAGAAGGGCATTGGGACATGGAGGGAGGCAGAGAGAGGAGAAGAAAAGAGGATGAGATAACGAATCAGATAGTGTTGTCTCTGTGTTACAGCAGAAAGCAAGGAATGTAAAACTGTTTTCAAAATGATAGAAATAGAAAGAAAAACAGTTTATGGATCAGGAAACCTGGAAAAACATGTTGAAATTTTAATTTATTACATTTATCACTCATTAAGCTTTATGCCCCATGACAATTGTCAGTAGTACTCACAAGAAGGATCTCTGTCATACTGCATCTCTCATTTGTGTCTTAAGATTGAGCTACACATAATAAGCAAAAGAAGGATATCTAGAATCCACATTACATGATTTAGATTCTATTGCTCAAAAACAAAAGATGTTAACAGGTATATGGACTCAAATTAGTTTAAAATGGAAGGTAAATTTAAAGGTTATGTTGTAGATCACAATAACAGGAATAACTGGGTTTCTCCAGGTGAAATTGGAGAACATTCCCATCATTGCATTTAAATGTCTTCATGACTATAGTTCAGATTTCTCTTCCAAGTCTGTGTGTTACAAGATATGTATGATCAGTGATCAGAAGTTTATATCTGCAGAGACAAACTGACATATATTGTGGCTGGATAGTAGTTGTAGTAGTCTACTTGTGAACATGTGATTAAGAATGGATTCATCAGTTAGAGAGCGAGCTCATGTACTCATAGCTTCTATATAAGCACATCATAAAAGGAAAAAAATGTGAATAAATTGGGTAGGTGAGGGATTGGTAGGGGGAGGGACAAACTAAGACTTCAAACAGTTAATTTCTAGAGTAAAGGGCCTAGTTAGCTATTAGTGTTGGAAAAATGGATTAAAAATTAAGAAGAGAAAACTCTCAAATTTATATACTTATGCCTTATTCAGATAAAGTTGAAATGATCAAAAATGTTACAATATAAGAATAAGCCTCTTCACTTCATTGCTTGATACAGAGAAACTAAGTTTATCCTATACACCTTCATCATAAATTGCTGTGGTGTAAGGCAAAACAATCCCAATTCCATAGATTGCTAAACCATCCTTACATCTGACTGGAATGCTAAAAGACTGAACAGATTTGTGGTCATAAAACTTGTTAAGAGTGCTAAAAGAAGAACATCAGCAAATTCCATATTTTCTTACGTATTTGTTTAGTCCTGATACCATAGATGATGGGGTTTAAAGTGGGTGGAATAATCAGGTACAAGTCAGCTAACAGCACTTGAGTGTGCAAGGGAACTGTGTCCCGCCCTAACCAGGCTACATAGACAGATGCCATCCCAGGAAAATAGTACAAGGCCATGACACCCACATGAGAGCCACATGTGCTTAATGCCTTCCGCTGAGCATTCTTTGAGGAAAGATTGAACACTGCCCTGAGAATCAAGATGTAGGAAGCACCAATGAAGATCATATCAGAACCCACAACAACAGAGGTAGAAATTATACTATAGAGACTGCTGGGCATGGGATCAGCACATGCCAACTTGGCCACTGCCATGTGCTCACAGTAAGAATGGGGAACCACAATGGAGCCACAAAAAGGCAGAAGACTCAACATCCAACTCAATGGACTTATACATATGATACCTCGCAATACAGTGGTCACACTGATTACAAGCATCACTTTGGGAGTGAGAATTCTCCTGTAATGTAGTGGTTTGCTAATGGCTACATAGCGATCAAAAGCCATGGTCAGTAGCAGCCCTGTCTCAACAGCCGTGGCTGCATGAACAAAATACATTTGAGCAAAGCAAGCATTGAAGCCGATCGACCCATTTCCTGAGTAAAAGATGCTCAGCATCTTGGTTACCACAGAGGAAGCCATAACAATGTCCACAGCAGCCAGAATACACAGGAAGCAGTACATAGGCTCATGGAGAGTGGAATCCATGCAGATTAGAGTCATGATGAGGGTGTTTCCTAGCAGGGCGATGGTGTACATGACACTCAGTGAGACAGCCAGCCAGAGATGTGAAGACTGCAAACCTGGAATTCCCACAAGCAAGAAGGTGGCAGGATTTTCCATTGTGTGGTTGTAGGGTGGCTCCAGCATCACAGATGAGATTGTCTTCTTTAAAATTAAAATATAAATAGTTGATGCCGTCCTCTGTTTTATTCTTATATGTGCTGTGGATAAATCATGGGTGAATTCTCAACTTGGTGCTATTGTCAGGACCAAAAGTAGCCTGTAATTAATCTATCTTTCCATAACTTACATCTTAAACTTTACTTGCCTTACTCATGTCTGTTCGTTGTTCAAGGATCAGCTCATGAGTTTCCTCCTTTGGGAAGTTTCCTCTGCACTCTGTTCTCCACCATTGCATATTAAGCCACAATATCATCCTTATGAGTCTTTTAGAAATCTGCTCATCTAATCTCTGAGACACCTAAATTTACAATTCCAGTGGTTTAGCTATGAGTTCATTGTTCACACTCAAGTGCAGGCCTCACATTCATGGCCATATATATACCAAGTATGCAACACTTAGGTACGGTGCACAAGTTCATTTAAAGAAGATACATTTGTTCGTTACAGTTTACCATTTCCACAGAATGAGTCATAAATCAGAGAGAAGAATTTGTATTTTATCTCTATATTTAATTAATAGAACTTAATTGTTGAATAAAATAGTGAAATTTTTAGATCAAACATGTCACATTTTGTATCCTTTGTACAGTGCCTAAACAAGAAGGAGCAAACATTATTATTATTTCAAAACTTCATTAGTGAGTTCAGAAGTATAAGGTCATTAAAGAACAATATCTCATTTACTAACAGATAATCAATATTTCCTGATTGTCAGCCTTGATTTCCTACTGAACTAGAGTCAGTGAATAAACAATTACACGTAAGATTTTGAGGTTGCATTATAGATGCATTACAAACATATGTTATTACGCCTCCTCAATATATCTAAGTCCTTTTTCATTTTAAACTACCAACTCATTCCATAAAACAAAGAAGTTCATCCATTTCAAAGCAAAGCACTTTTAAGTGACCATTCCATAGACCAGGAATAGTTGAAAAGTACTGTTTAAAATCTGATAATCTCACCATTTGCAATCTACGAAAATGTCCAGACAATTTATATAACTTAAATGAAATAAAATATTTCATCTAATATCACAAAGCAGGTGTTTGGCACATTCAAGATTCAAGCCCATGTCTCTCTAACTATAATTACCAGGAATTGAACCAACCTACCATTAATTAAATGAAACAAATAAACAAATATGATTTCACCTTATGAACTACTTGGAAATTGCCATTTTAATATAAATAACTGAACCACTTTTCCTTGTTTATACAATACTGGACTAGATCTCAGAATTTGTTATTTGAGTGGTGTCATCCAGGCCTAATAAATAGAAAACATGAAATTCTTCTTTTTCAGGACATACTAAATATGCTTTGATTCTTGCAGAAAATATATTAAAATACAATGCTTCCTACCCTTAATGTATATAATTTTACTAACTTGGAATAGTACCCTTAAAAACAGTGATCAAATTCCATTGGAACTTTTGTTATTTACTTTTTCCAACATATAAAGTGCTTGATTCATTCATGTCACATATGCTATCAATCAAAGAAACACAAAAATATTTCTAGATTAAGAAAAAAATCTCAGCCTGGAGTGGTGGTACGTACCTGTGATCCCAGCACTTGGAAGTCTAAGGCAGGAAGATTGCTGCAAGTCCAAGGGCAGAATGGGTTACATAGTGAGTTCAAGGCCAGCCTAGACTATAGATTGACACCCTGTCTCAAAGAAACCGAAAAAGAAAAAAAAAATCTCTTCCTTATCCTGCTGTGTTTTAGCAGAACAGCCTACTTCTTTAATTTTTGGTTGCATATTTGATTGAAATATAATATACATACTGACCACTGCAGAAATCATGGTGTGCAGCATTATAAATTTTACATTGTCAATACACAAACACATCCACATAAGCCCTACCAGAATGTTGAGGCAAGCACAATTGTTTCCAGCCTTTTTCTGGAGCACTCCTTTTAAGAAGCTCTACTAAACTCTCCTAAGACACATCCGTGAAAGTTGTAGGACATGTGAGGAATTTCCATTCCTCATTACAAAAGAAGGAATTCATAACTCAAATTAAAATGACTTTAAACAATAACAACTAGTGCAGAATTCTCTTGAATTTGTCAGTTTATGGTAATCGTATGCCCCTGAGTGCTCCCCCTCTCCAACCGCATGACTCATCAGTCCTATTGCTTGCTCCTTTCTCATAACTCTGCTTGGTTCCTGAAAACTGTCCCCTTCCATCCTCACATAGGACTTACTCACCTTGCTGCTTTGAACCAAAGTAGTCCTACATTCTCAAAACCTCTCCCACACACTCCACCCTCTTGTCCTTTCCAGAGGAACCTCTTGGTATCATCAATGTTCCAGACCTGAGCAGCTCTTTACAGGTTGGTTGAGGATTTAAGTGCTCTTTTCTGGTACCCTAGGCCTTGTGATTCCATCATCCATCTGTCTCCTGGTCAGTACAGCCTTGGTATTTTCACTAAATTATATTTTCTATTTTCTCTGAGAGTCATGCAGTTTTTCTTCACCCATAAGAAAGGGAATTTATACAGGATATTTCAGGAGGAACAAAAGAGGACCAGGAAATTAAATATAGCAATGTAGAGGCACAGTGAGTATTGTCTTTTGCAAAGAACTCCCACTGGGAGCCTCTAACCCCTTTATATATTTCCTTTTGCCTGGACTCAGCTCCCCTTGGGCGCTGTGCAGCATTAAAACACAAATTTTCCTGAAGCTGGTGCTCCTTTATGCTCTGTCCCTGGGGCTTTCCAGAGTGCTGGAGAAAGAAATGCTAATAATTGGAAACATCTTTCTTTCTTCAACTATTCAGAGGACACCTCAACATTAGATGAAGAATGTAGAGTGCATCCCAAAAGGAAAACAAAAGATCCAAATTTGCTTATATTTTGACACCTTACTATGAGATATACTCCAATTGATGCTTTTCAAAACTCCTCAGTTTCTTCACCTCTTTGATGTAGCTGCCATTGACATATCTGCATTTCTTAGACAAAAATAAACTACCTATGTCACCAAACTCCTAATCCAATATCAAGATACCAGTTCTAGCAAGTGTAATGCTTTTCACGTCTTTGTATACCTAGCATACTTAAAATCCAATATGAGTATGAATGTGCCCGTAAATACACCTAAGAGATCCTGATTTAAGCTCTTTAGGTATCTACACAGAAGCAGGATGACTGCATCATCTCAATTCTGTGTTGGGAACAGGAGAGTTGAAATAATAGTTTACTATTGTGGGGAACACACTGTATGGCCTGTGAGACTTGCCTGGGGCACAAGAGAACTAGCAAGTAGCTGTATGCCCTCTGGCTGGGTTGGGAAGGCTCAGATTCACAGCCTCCTGAGACAAGAAAATATCTGCTGAAGAGATGTACAAAATGCATCTAGCTGTGGTGAAGGACCTTAACTTGTTCCCTCAGGGATGCTAAATCTGATCCCCATTTTATTATCCATTTACTACAGCAGTTGCTGTTCCAAGAAAAGCACATCACCCACTAGCTTCTTACTGATTAATAGAAATGGGCCAGCAGAGAGGTGAGGGAGCTAGTCAGTCCACTAAAAGGTAACTCCCACTTGAACCTTGAACATTGTCTTTTGTCTTTCTGTATTCCCTACTGCTCCCCCTACAGATATCTGGGGGCCTGCTTAGCCCCTGTCAGTTCTGTTTTTTGGTTTTTTCAAAGATACTTTATTGCCTCTTTCATAGTAAGCATATTATTCCACATCCTTACCAACCATCCACAAATGTTTGGTTCCATATTTTCATCCATATTTTTGTTTTTGTTCTTTCTTTTACATTTTTTGGAAAGTTGACTTTCTATTAACTATAAATTAGTATCTTACTGTAGTTTTTATTTGTTTTTTCTAGAAGTTAGCACAAATGAGCATCTTTTCATGTGCTTCTTAGTTTTACATATCATCTTTTTAATTAAATTTATTATTATTAAGCAGCATATACTACTTGTGCAAAATAATCTGTTTCAACATGACAGTTCCATCATACATATAATATGCCTTAATCACATCTATGCTGCATTACCTGCTCCCTCCCCGATGGCTTCCTCCTCCCCAATAATCCTACTTCTAACTTAATGGATGTTTTTCTGGATACCACACATGAGAAAAGATATGTGACACTTGTCCTTTTGAGTTTGATTTATTTCACTTAACATGATGATTTCCAGTTCCATTCACTTTCTTGAAAATAACCTGATTTCATTCTTCTTTCTGGTGAAGTAATACCCTGTTGTGTGTATACCCTATGTTTTCTTTATCCATTCATCTGGTGATGGGTAGTTCGGCTGATTATTTCACTTGGCTATTGTGAAGAATGGCATTATAATTATAGGTACACAGTTATCTCTATTGTATGCCAACTTCGTTTCCTTCAAGCATGTACCCAGCTGTGGGATACCTGTATAATTTTGTAGCTCCACAGTACTTTTTAGGGCTTTTTAACCTGCTTCTTGTTTTGTATAGTATCTGTACTAATTGGCATTCCCATCAACAGTGTATAAGGCTTATTTTCCCCTGCATTCTTGCCAGCTTTTATTTTATCATTGTTGTTGTTGTTGCTGCTGCTGCTGCTGTTTTCTCGGTAAGGACCATTGTGATTGGAGGAAAATAGTATTTCAATGTAGTTTTCATTTGTATTTCGCTGATGACTAAAAATGTTGGGCAATTTTCATGTAATTATTGACCATTTGTCCTTCTTTCTAAAAAATGTCTATCCAGTTCATTTGCCCCTTTATAGATTAAAAGACTTGTTTATTGTGGTTTGGTTTGTTTTGTTTTGTTTTTAGTTTTTATTTATTCTGGATGTTATTCCTCTGTCAAATGAATAGCTGGCAAAGATTTTCTCTCATCCAGTTTATTCTACTGTGAAGAAGCTTTTTAATTTAATGACATTACATTTGTCAATTCCTACTATTATTTCCTGAACTACTGGAAACTACCGTGCAGAAAAACATTGCCTATGCCAATATCTTGTGGTGTCTCCCCTAAGTTTCCCTCTAGTAGTTTCAAAGTTTCAACTTTCATTTACAGTGATGACTTTGATCCATTCTGAGTTATTTTCTGTACATCATGAGAGATCGGGATCTAGTTGCAATCTTTTACAGGTGGATCTCCAGTTTTCCCAACACCAAATGCTGAAGAGGTTGTCTTTTCTCTAGTGTATGTTTTTGGCTTCTTTTTCAAGAATCACATGCCTATAAATATGTGAATTCTTTATTCTTTTTTATCAGAATTGCTTAGGCTACTCAAGATCTAATTATATTTGTTAGATTTGTTTGCCAAATATTTTTTTTATTTTGTTTGCCAATCTCAATATTTTTAATTCTATCTTCAACATACCTAATGAAATTTTAAACTGAATCTCTTCTCACTGAACCAAATTATAATTCAGTGTACATTTCCATATATTACTTTTTCCTTTTAAAAATTACATGTCAAAGTCTAGTTAAATTTCATTTTATAGTGCTCTAATTGTTATACATTTCTCTTTTCAGCTTTTAGGTTTTTGATATTTTTACAGCATAAATTTTCATAACATTGGGAGCTCTGAAGTAAACCTGGCCCATGGCTACCTGGAGTCCTGGGTTCAAATAAATATCCTTCCTCAGAATGGCATCTGACCAATACTCTCTCCAGGGATATGGCAGGTGCTTTGACTAAAGTCACCCACCAGCTCTTGCCTTGAAGGACTCACATCAAAGCAGAATCCCATGCTCTCTCTGTGGCTCAGGCACCTGCCAATCCCTTACACTGCTTCATCACAAAAGCACTTGGGTGTCTCCAGCTTTCTTTTTGCCTCTGTAGATTTGCTTACCCCTTCCTGTGAGCTGCAGGTCAGGAGCCTGGAATACAGATTGTCCCTTGCTTTCGGTGCTGTGTTCGATCTCCTCAATTTCTCTGTAGCTTTTAACTTTCCTGTCATATGCTCCCTGGTTCTCAGATATCTACTCCTACTCTCTTTTGGGTTTTTGTTGTTGTTTGTTTGTTTGTTTGTTTGGGGCCTTTTGTTTGTTTAGGTTTTTCTTTCATAGTTTGTTATTTTCCAGTGTCAAATCTAAATCTGAGAGGTTGAGCTGTTGTTTCTTACCACTGCACCATTTTCCTGGAAGTCTTTCTCACACTGTATGTAGTGTCAAGTAGGCTCAGCACAGATTATCCATCTTTCAGCCATTCTTTGCTTTTTCTTCTGACCACTGATTTTGGGAACAATGTAATATATATATTTTATGAGGTGTAGTTTGAATGATACATCCTGCAATGTATCATTTCCTGAATGGTGCAAAGGGATGGACAGCATGCAAGTGCCCAGTAATTGTAAATGTTGACAGTTTTTCATACTTTACCAAGGGATTAAGCACTTTTTTTGTAAAGATTATGCTCATTTTAATTATTTTAACACTGTGTGTATCATAACCATGCTTTCTAAGAGACGATAAAATTGAGAGTGATTATATTACCAATGCCAGCATGACTCAGACATTACCAAATTTGAATTTATGAGTGTTATTTTAATAGCATATGGGAAGATATACAATTGAATTTGAAAAATAATTAACAATGCAATATATGCTGCATAAATTTCAATAAAATAATTTGGAGCTGGTCATGGGGCACAAAAAAATGTGAATACACTCTTTGAATCATACTGGTCCAGGAAAAGATTTCAATACCATTTAAATGTTGTTTCCATTTCTCTACAAGACACTAATACTAAGTTGAAAGTAACTAACTATTGTATTAGCTTGAGCATATTACACAGATAATGTGTCATTCCTTTGTTTTATATACTTAGGAACATTACATCACTTAAAGCAAAAATCAACTTAAAATATTCAAGGAAAACAATAGGTAAATTTTTATTAACAGAGACAATGTCCCCTGAGAGAATTGGCAGGAGTCTATTAGATTTTATCAACCATCATTCATTCTACAATAAGTTGGATTATGTGCTCAATCATAGCAACACTAAAAAAGTTTCTCTTAGCAACAACAATTCTCCTTAGCTATTGGGTACATTAAATTATAGTCATCATTTCTTTGAAGCTGTTGAGTAAGAGCCTCTTCTACCTTGGCATTTACCTCTGGCCATTTGTGAAGCCACAGATTCCACCCCTGGCAATAACCACCCACAAACTCCAGGCTTACTGTGTGTTTCACTTCCCCTTGACACTGGGCAGTAGGGGCACAGACCAATCAACCAACCTGATTGTAGATGAAGCCAGTGCCCCAGGAGAGAAGGTGAGCCAGGAGAGTTGACAGCTCCAGGGAGAAATAGCACATGTGGCCCACAGCTCAAGTCACACAAAAAGCCCAGGGGAAAAAAACCATGATGTCCTAAATTCCAAGACTGCACATCCTGAAAAAAAATCACTCATTCAAAACACAAGAAAAATGTTTTTAATTCAGTGCTTTGGATTTTTGTTTTTGTTTGTATTTTTTATAGCTTGGAATTTAGTCTGTCTTTCTTTTTCTTTTTTGCTTTTCTCTATTTAACATTTTTCCTTCATATTTTTCTTTTTCCCATTATTTTACTTTTTTCTTCTGCTTGTTCATTTTTTCTGTTACAGTTATCTAATACTATTAATCTTCTTTCCCCCTAAGTAGAATCCCTTATCTCATGTTCTCTCTTCCTTCTCATCTTCTATTGATTGCTACTTCAAACTTTACTTTTCACTTCTTCAATTCCTGGTCCCTGCCCTCTTTATTTGTACAACCATTAATCACTATGAACTTTCAGAGTTAGCTATGAGCTATTAATGTTGAACAATGTTCTACTGTTAGTGGAGGTAACGTTGTCCCATTTAGTAGATATTTACTTGTGGGGAAATATTTATTTTGTCTTAGCTATTATAATACATTTATTGATTTCTTTTCTATGATAAAGGGTGTTACATTATTGATTCTGAGGGTATGTCAATACCCAGTTTGTCTTTTGTGCTATTATTGTGACTGAATTTAATACTATATCCAAGGTAATTTAATTGCAGTTGTTAACTGGTTTTCTCTGTAGGCAAATACCTAGACAACTTTTGTGTGATCAACAATCCTGTATCTCATTCTCACAGAACTTGGTAGTGGGCCAAATACACTGCACCCTCCCTACTTGTAAAACCAAGGTGACTGGATTCTAGGACAGAGTCAAAGGCCTATAGTTAGACATGCTCAGAGTGCATCACTGAAAAGCACACATTAACTAAAACAACAAATCCTTCCACTGTAACAAACCGGCAAAGCCCAGCACAAAACCAAACAAACAAATAGAATTGTGAGAAGACAAAATGTCTCCAAAACTGGTTAAAGAAAATGTTGCATTTACACACAAATGAATATTACTCTTTTGGTAGAAAAATAGATATACCTTGAGACTGTACTGTTAATTTAAATAAAAACACTGCTTGACTATAACATATTTTATGTCAATGAGAAACTCAAATCATGAATAAAGAGCAAAATTAAGGACAGATTGTAAGCAGTGGGTAGATGGGTTTTTTTAACTGGGAAGGGGATTGGGAGATGAAGGGAGGCAGAGAAAGGAGAGGAAAAGAGGATTAGGAAAGAAATCAAGATGTGTTATGTAAATGTTCAAGCTCCACACAAGGAATATAAAAATATTTTCAAAAGGATGGAAATAGAAGGAAAAATGAATTATGGATCAGGGAATATGGAAAAGTATTTTGAAATATTAATTCATTAACTTTGTTATTCATTATTAATCTTTGTATCCCAGAAAATTTGTGAATGATACCAACAAGAAAGATCTGTGTGTGTTACACTCCATCTCTCTCATTTGTGTCTTAAGATTAAGCTGCACAGAATAAGATAAGGAACCAAAAAGAAGGACGGAAAAAACACAGTGTACATTGACTTAGATTCTGTCATTTATAATAAAGATTACAATTAGTATGTGGACTCTAATTAGCTTAAAATACGTGACAAATTTCAAACATAATAAGTTACTTTGTAGACCATACTAACAGGAATACTTTGGCTTCCAAAGTGAATTGAAACTGGAGAACAAGAGAAACATTCTCATCATTCCATTTAAACAAATGTTTTCATGGCTGTGGTCCAGACTTCTCTTCCAAGTCTGTGTGTTACAAAATGTGCATCATTATTGATTAGAAGTCTATATCTCCAGAGACAAAATGAAATATATTATGTCTGGATAGTAATTGTGGTCTATTTGTGAATACATGCTCAAGAGGGGATTCATCAGTTAGACAGAGAGCAAGCTCAGAAACTCACAGCTTCTATATAAGCACATAAGAAAAGGAAAAATAGCTTTACAAATTGGGCAGTTGAGGGATTGAAAGGAGGGCCAAACAAAGATTCCAAAGAGTTGATCACTAGAAAAAGGGTCTGGTAGGCTATTAATGTTGAAAACATGGAGCAAAAATTAAAAGAAAACTCCCAAAATTATGTTCTGTACACATTATGTCTTATACAGATACAAATTGAAATTATTTTAAAAAGTTCTTATAATGTAAGAATCATTCTCCTTAATTTCTTGCTTGAAATAAAAAATGTGAATGTTTATCCTGTACGCCTTCATCCTAAACTTATATAGTGCCAAGTAAATCAATTCAAATTCCATAGATTTCTATACCATCTTTGCAGATGGCTGGAAAGCTAAAAATCTGAACAGACTTGTGGTCATGAAACTTGACAAGAGTGGTAAAAGAACATTGGCAAATTCCATATTTTCTTACGTATTTGTTTAGTCCTGATACCATAAATGATGGGGTTTAAAGTGGGTGGGATAATCAGGTACAAGTCAGCTAACAGAACTTGAGTGTGCAAGGGAACTATGTCCTGCGCTACCCAGGCTACATAGATGGATGCCATCCCAGGTAAAAAGTATAAGACCATGACACCCACATGGGAGCCACATGTGCTTAATGCTTTCCTCTGAGCATTCTTTGAGGAAAGATTGAACACTGCCCTGAGAATCAAGATATAAGAAGCAGCAATGAAGGTCACATCAGAACCCACAATAATGGAGGAACCAATTAAACTGTAGAGACTGCTGGGCATGGGATCAGCACATGCCAACTTGGCCACAGCTATGTGCTCACAGTAAGAATGGGGAACCACATTGGAGCCACAGAATGGTAAATGACTCAACATCCAACTCAGTGGTGTCATAGCTATAATACCTTCAAATGCAATGGTCATGTTCATTACCAGCACCACTTTAGGTGTGAGAATTCTCTTGTAATGTAGTGGTTTGCAGATGGCTACATAGCGATCCAAAGCCATGGCTAGCAGTAGCCCTGCCTCCATAGCCGTGGCTGCATGGACAAAATACATTTGAGCAAAGCAAGCACTGAAGCTGATGGAGCCACTTCCTGTGGAAAAGATGCTCACCATCTTGGGTACCACAGAGGAAGCCATAACAATGTCCACAGCAGCCAGAATACACAAGAAGCAGTACATAGGCTCATGGAGAGTGGAATCCATGCAGATTAGAGTCACGAGGAGGGTGTTTCCTAGCAGAGCGATGGTGTACATGACACTCAGTGAGACAGCCAGCCAGAGATGTGAAGACTGCAAACCTGGAATTCCCACAAGGAGGAAGGAGGCAGGGTTTTCTACTGTGCGGTTGTACAGTGGCCCCAGCATTGTATATATGAGTCTTTTCCTCTTAAGATAAAATGATGAAACAAAACTTACTAATCTTTCAAATTTATTTTTGTCTGTGGTTTTGACAAATCCTGAGGCTTTTCTCAGCTTGGAAATATTCTCAAGAACATAATAGTAACATCTGATAAAGCTATACTGCTTCATTTTTCATCTTTTTCCATTGTCTTTGTCTTACTCATTTCTGGTCATTGCTCAAGATCAGTTCTTGAGTTGCCTCCTTTGAAAAATATTCTCTTCACTCTAGTTTCCATTTCATCTTAGAATGGTACTTTTTCTTCTGGATTCATAAAATGTCTTAAGTTAGCCTATGAAATATTTAAATGGGGAATTCCAGTATTCCACCTGTGAATTCATTGCATGCTCTCAGTGTGTGCCTTTTCTTATGTGCAGACTTAGGCCAAGTATCTGATCCTTACCTGTGGGATACATGTGCATTTGTAAAGATATATGTAGTCACGATAGTGAACAGTTTCCACAAAATCCATGACCAATCAGAGGTAAGAAATTATCTTTTATTTCCAGGTTTAGTTACTGAATTTAATAATTATTGACTGAAATAATGAACTTTTTTAGGTCTGGCTTATCAAAGTTTGTATCCTCAGTTTAGAACCTATAAAAAAATGAAGGAAACATCTTTATGGTTAATGATATTTAGTAACAGGTTCAAGAAAATGAGGCAATTAGAGAACATTATTCCTTTCCATCTGAGATAATGAATAATGAGGATTTTGATGATCTCTACCTTCCTTTAGTTCCCTTGCACTATATTCCATGAAATTTAAGTACACAAAATTTGGGATTATATTATAGATGAACTCCTATCATATTTTCTCGTGATTTCTCAGTAAGATTAACCCTCTATTCATGATAAAGTACCAAGATATTCTAGAAAAAAAGGATGTTTTATCTTGTAGAAGAACTTTTGTTTCAACATAGTATGTGGTATGTACCTGTATATTTTGAAAAAGATAGTAATTATAATGTGATTATAGTTCTCCATTTTTAATGTAGAATGTCATCTATATATGAGAGTTGTCATAACTGAAATGAAATATTTATCCAATATCACATAGCAATTATGCAGTAAATTTGAGATACAAATCTGAGTCTCTCCTCTCTGTGGCTCCCAAGAGTTGAATTCACCTAAGCATAACAGTCCAAAAATAGTGCTGGATATTTTATAAAATATATGGCATTAATTTGCTGTAAGACTGCACATACAGGAGCTAAGCTCCAAAGCTTGGGAATTTCTGCTTATTACTGAGCTTGCCCTACACCTGCCTCATTCAAACGGTGCCATGGATAAAGATGTGCAGGGTAAATGTGAATAGAAGTGGTCAGTATTAACCAGCAACCCCACGTGATATCACTTTTGTTGGTTTTTTTCTTTTGATTTCATTTTGAGTTGTGACTTTTTTTATGTGAGGACTTAGGTCAAGTATCTGATCCTTACCTGTGGGATCCATGTGCATTTGTAAAGATATGTGTAGTTATGATAGTGAACAGTTTCCACAAAATCCATGACCAGTTAGAAGTAAGAAATTATCTTTTATTTCCAGGTTTAGTTACTGAATTTAATAATTATTGACTGAAATAATGAACTTTTTTAGGTCTGGCTTATCAAAGTTTGTATCCTCAGTTTAGAACCTACATAAATGTACAATGCCCAGCTCTCTGGGAATCCCTTCCTTATTTAATAGTTTCACTTGGCTTTGGAGAATTTTAGTTGATTTTCTTTTAGAAACTATCAGTTTTATGTTAATAGAACATAAGAATTCTGTATACTTCTTACCTCATCAAGGCAGGAAAACTTTGAAAAATTCATATAACAGAGACTGAAAACCCTACTCTGTCAGTTTGTAGCCATTTTGATCAAATTATGTAAACAAAAAAACTTTAACTTGTTCATCAAAGGGGTAGAAATAATGTACTTATTTCAAAGAGACTTTTCTTGACACTTAAATGAGAAGCTATGTAAAGTGATTAGCATGAACTCATACAAAGGTGCTCAATAAAGTGTAGCTAATTAAAAAAGGAGAATGCTTTGTCTGCTTCATCCTAGAGCCCAAATATTGTACCAAATACCATACTTAAATATGTAAGGCCAAATTAATACATTAGCACCCACACTTTTACTCACACATACATGCAAACTCTCACAAGCACATACACTCACACACAAGCACACACACGCACATCCATGTGCATGCACGCTCACTCCCCAACTAAATTGCACTGCCTTAGTTTTCTCTTGGCCTTCTGTGACTTACCACTGACACTGTCTCATGCAGCAGCAATATATTACAAAGCTCCTCTGTTCCCACTGTGGTGAACAGTCTACTGTACTTTGTATGGCCACTATTTTAAGCCTACTATTTATAAGCCTATTGTTTAAAAGTCTACTGGTTATAATCCTACTGACTAGCTCTTAGTTTGCAGCTTGCATCTTTTTTCTTTGACTCTTTACTTTTTATTTTCCATTGTCATATCTGGAAAAAGGACTCTCTTTCATCTACAACCCATCTCTAATAATAAATTCTAAGAGTGCTGTGCTTCTGTATAATGCTTGAAAAAATTGAAATGAGATTAAGGATTTAGAAGTTATTTGATAACTTATCCATTATCCAGGCCATTTGGTGCTTTAACTTTTTTCTATTATGGACAGATCATTACTATCCCTAAGGACATGAATAGGGAATTTGACCTCAGAACTAGACTCGAGATCTCATGTATGGAACAGGCCATGTCAATTACAATTATTTTCTTCTTCAGACACTTACTGCCTTAATATACTGTGCATCTCTCAAAGCATCATCCTAACTGGGAAACACAATAACAGAGTGACTTACGCTGACTGAACAGTAGTCATAATACAAAATCCTAGAGCTCCTACATTTCCAGGCAATTTTCATGAAGCCCATTTATTGTCAAAGCTTAAAAATATCCCAATTTTAGATATCATTTCCTATGTCTCCCCTCAATAAGGGATTTCCAGAGTAAATAGCTACCATAAAATTATCCACTGACTCTGTCTGTATCTTCCAACTTTTAATTTCTCTTCAGGGACCTGGATCCTAGGTCCTCCTGGATTAACTAAATAAACAGTTGAGAACCTGAGTGATAGATTTCTGTTCCCAGATCCCAATTGTTGCTGTAGACATTTTCATCATTAGCCAAGTATAGACAAACATTCACTTGATTCTCCACCCTAAAGAGCATATATCGTCCCTTTTATTTCCATCTTAGAGAGTTGGACATTGATTAACTCCACACCCAGGTGCACACAGAAGACTTGAGGATAATATCCAAGGGTATTTTAAAAATCCAGCTGCCTGAAAGCTGATGAAAAGCTGTCATCTTCATTGAAACAAATAAACCAACAACCAAAAAATCATAAGAACAAGAAATGCTCTGCAATTTGATACTGAATAAATTATACTCTGTAAGATCCTTGCTCACCTCAACAAGCTGAGGCATCTTCAGTGCTTGGATCAAGAGAGGACAGAAGAAAGCTTTCAAAGTGGAACAGTGGCTTACAGTGAAAAAAAAATCTGCATATTCCTAAATCTGCTATACCTGTTCTGGAAGTCACCAGTTCACTGTCCAAGGATCTGAAGAAGAGCAGAGGGTCTGGAAGGCCTACCATTCACTCATCTCTGATCCAGGACCTTCCTCTCCTAGCTGTCCCAGGATAAACCAGTCTTTTTCAAGGGCAACTTCACCTTACACTCCTGCCCCATCCTTCCTTTCTCCAGTCCCAGCATTTTCACCTTACATCCCTTTTATGATCTTCAGAGTGCTTTTGTTTTCCCTTTATTTACTTTTCTTCTTGATCAGCACTGCTCACAATTTGCGTGTACTGTAAGTCTTTTCAGAGAAAAGGCACTCAGGTAGACAAGTTGTCTCTTCTTTTTACGTTTTATGTCATTCAAACGAAGATGAATAGTGAATGTTAACAAAGATCTGACACCAATTCAATGATACAATTTAGCATCAGTGCCTGTCTCATTTTAGGATTACCTTTTTGATTGGCCTATAACCTAACTTCTGGAAGATGCAGCAACCTAAGGTGCACAGCATGACAAATTTCACACTGTGAATACACAGATACACTCACATAACCCCAACCCAGGCCAAGATGCAGACACAGCGACTGTTGAGAGGCACTTTTCAGGAAGCTCTGGCTAAACTCCTAAAACACACTTTCAGTTCCAGGCCCAAAGCTGGCTTCAAATCTTGGCCTCATTCCAGAGACATGCACATGAGATCTTGATGTTCAATCACTAAAACCTACTCAGACAAATCACTTCACAACAATAATTCAATCACAGACTATCAGAGAACTTTTATATACTATTTAGAGCATGGGAAATTCATAATCTAAATTAAAATTGTTTTAGTGGTTAAAAAAATAACAGATAACTCATTTAAATAGAGCCGTGTTTGAGAACACTTCATACCCCTACCTGAGGGTCTCCCTTATCCAACCAAACATGCTTTCACTTAAGTCTTTTGTCACAACTCTGCTTGGTCCCTGAAAATGATTTCCCAATCATTCCAAGGTTGGACTTACCTTTCTTGCATATTTGAACTATAATCCTCTGTTCCCATTCCCTCTCCAACCTCCTCCATCCTCCCACTATTTTCAGAAGGAGCTCTTGGTATAAGCAGTATTCTCCAGACCAGGCCAGCCTTTTTATAGTGAGGTTGAGGATTTAAAATCCCTTTTTTACATGACCCTGGGCTTTAGATGCATCAGAGTCATCCCCCATCCCCACATCACATAGTTTTCTTAGTTCAACTTCTGTGATAGGCTCTTTTCACCCAAAAGAAGGGGAGTAAAAACACAGAACCCATAGAAAGGAGCTACAGGGAATCAAAGAAAACAATACAGAATTATGCTGAGTACTGTCCTCTTCAAAGCCCTCCCTCTGGGAGCCCTCTTCAGTTAGATACACAATCACCTTGTCTTTTCCCTGGACATCCTGACTTCACTTGTCCTTGGCCCAGAAACCGAACACTGTAATTACTCCAGAGGCTGCGTTTTCTCTGTGTTGTGTCCCTAGGGCCTTTCAGACTGCAGGCAGAGGTGGTTGCCCAGTGACTAAACAATCTTTGTTTCTTCAAGAATGCCTAAATGTTAGAGTAATGGATAAAATTTATTATAAATGGGAATAAAAGAATTTAGATTGGTTTAGATTTGTGAAAGCCTGCTATAAGTCAGTCATGCTAATAGATGCTTTCTATGTTTACCTCATTTAAGTTTCACAAATTCTGACATAACTACCTTCATTACATCTATATTTCATAGATGAAGTGATATGCATAGAAATGGCATACACAAAATTAATAAGCCAAGAATTCTAGATTCAAATTCTGGCAAATACAATGCTTTTCACTTTTTGTATACTTCAAATAAGTGAGTACTATTTTAAACATGGGTGTACCAATTAGAATTTCTTGGAGATAATATTTTTAATTCTTTAGGTACATATCTACAAGGGAATTTGCTGCATAATATAGGAGTCCCATTTTTAATTTCTTGAAAAATATCCATACACTGCTACATTGTTTGTGTCTTTTAAATACCCACCAACATCACACAAAGGCTTCAATTTCTTCACATCCTTGCCAAAATTTATTATTCTTTTTTACGTTGACATCTCAATGAATAAGAAATAGCATCATGTTGTAGTTTTTGCTTGTGTTTCTCTAGTGGCTAGGGATGCAAAATATCTTTCTATATTAGCTTATGTCATCTTTACAGAAATTCCCATTCAAGTCTTTTGCCCACTTTTCACTGGAGTGTATGGGTGGTTTCTGTTGAGTTTAGGACTTCTTTATTTACTAGATAGAAGATCATTATCAAATATCTGACCATATATCTTTTCTTTCATTCTGTAGGTTGCAAATTCACCCTTTTGCATCCCTTGTTACATAAAATTGCTTATGTTTCATGTAGTTCTTTCTGTCTTTTTTTGCTTTTGTTGTTAGGACTATACTGTCTCATTATTATATGTAATCACATCACTGTATAATAGACCTCTTAACTGAACATATCTTTAGATGAAAGTCATTTGCTAAGAAAACCAGCTTATAAAAGTAACAGAGATAGCTGATATATAAGATGTGTAAATTAAAACATAGAGATCCAGGGATTTAGCTCAGCAGCAAAGTGACTATCTGGTAAGTGCAAAGTCCTGAGTTCAATCCCTGGTACCAAAAAAAAAAAAAAAAAATCATAGGATCGGGGCTAGTGATGCACTTTTAATTTTAACACTTTGAGAAAACTCTATTTTATTAAGATTTTAAAAGATGCCAGAATCAAATATATGTGTCCCCTACATGAGATCTTTTGCTGTTACTGAATATTCAGTTTCAGAATTTCTGAAAGGATAAAATAAAACTGAATAACAACAAAAGCTATATAAGATTATAGACACCTTAAGAAGAGTAGTGATGTTTCTATATTTATTTTTCTATTTGGTTATCTATCAATTTACATTCCTGAAAGATCCAAATAGGAATTGTACAAGAAGGAAGACATAAATTATATGTGACCCCTTTCTTCTTTCTTTAAAAATGAGCAACACAGAGTAGGTCTAGAAAGCACAAAGAAGCATGCATAATGCAAAGACATACTGAATTATCTTCCATTATGTTTTAGAACAAAAAGCTGATAACTGATACAACAATTCCAATTACCTTAAAAACCAACTAAAATTTAAAAATCTGTGGATATAGAAGTTATTATCAGGCATGTACATTAGCATCAAAAAATCAGTTTAAACTATGGAACCAGAGAAGCACTCTCTTTATGACTTCTCTTGCTATTGTCCAGATTTCTCTTTCCAAGTTCATTTGTTAGAAAAATACCACCATCTTTGATCTCAAGTTTAAGCCCCTCAATTAACCATAATCCATTTTGTCTGGAGCAGACTCTGGTATAGTTATGAGAACATGACTCAAACTGAATGAACTCATCAGTGATCAGAGGATAGGGTCACAACAATTTCATTCATATAATCCCATGAAGATCATGCAGGTTTTGAGGAAAGGATGTCAAACTGTTATTTTCTTAGAAAAAGGATGCGAGGGTGTTACGCTGGGAGAATAGGTCGGAAATTAAGGAAAGAAAAATTTCAAATCTGCATTTTCTGCCCAAACTTATCTCTGATCCATATACTAATATGATTGGAATAAAATCAGAATTTCATTTACACTTTAGCTAAAAATAGAAAATTATACAAAGAGACTCTGTACAGCCTCATCTTAAAATGCTTATAGTCTTAGATAAATCAGTCTAGTACCATAGGTTCCTAAACCTCCTTTGCAGTTGACTGGAAAGCTTAAAGTAGACATGATTTTGCATTTATACACCCTGAGTGGAGAGGTCAAACAGACACTATGTCAGCAAGCTCCATATTTTTACTCGTATATGTTTGGTTCTCAGGCCATAAATGATGGGGTTTAAAGTGGGTGGAATAATCAGATACAAGTCAGCTAACAGCACTTGAGTGTGCAAGGGAACTGTGTCCCGCCCTAACCAGGCTACATAGACAGATGCCATCCCAGGAAAATAGTACAAGGCCATGACACCCACATGAGAGCCACATGTGCTTAATGCCTTCTGCTGAGCATTCTTTGAGGAAATATTGAACACTACCTTGAGAATCAAGATGTAGGAAGCAGTAATGAAGGCCACATCAGAGCCCACAATAATGGAGGAACCAATTAAACTGTAGTAGAGATGGCTGAGCATAGGATCAACACATGCCAACTTGGCCACAGCTATGTGCTCACAGTAAGAATGGGGAACCACATTGGAGCCACAGAATGATAAATGATTCAACATCCAACTCAATGGAGACATGAATATGACAGCCCTAAATGCAATAGTCACACTCACTGTCTTCGTGACTTTAGGTGTGAGAATTCTCTTGTAATGTAGTGGTTTGCAGATGGCTACATAGCGATCCAAAGCCATAGCCAACAGCAGCCCTGTTTCCATAGCCGTGGCTGCATGGACAAAATACATTTGAGCAAAACAAGCACTGAAGCTAATGGAGCCATTTCCTGAGTAAAAGATGATCAGCATCTTGGGTACCACAGATGAAGCCATAACAATGTCCACAGCAGCCAGAATACACAGGAAGCAGTACATAGGCTCATGGAGAGTGGAATCCATGCAGATTAGAGTCATGATGAGGGTGTTTCCCAGCAGGGTGATGGTGTAAATGACACTCAGTGAGACAGCCAGCCAGAGATGTGAAGACTGCAAACCTGGAATGCCCACAAGCAAGAAGGTGGCAGGAATTTCCATTGTGTTATTGTAGGGTGGTCCCAGCATGGCAGGTAAGATTGCTTTTCTTTTAATTTATAAAAAGTTGTAAGAAAGAATGAAGACATATCAGATATGCTCCTGTCTGTGGCAATGATAAATCCTGAGTATTCTCAGCTTGAGCATGTTCTCAAGATCAGAGAAGTGATAACATCTGACAAGGCAATCCTCCTCCAACTTCCATCCTCCTCCATAGTTTCCACATTCCTAATTTCTATTCATTGTTCAAGGATCAATTCTTGGGGTTTTTCCTCTGGGAATTCTCTCTTTCTTCCTGTTGCTTACTCTTACATAGCTTCTTTCTTATGGGCTTTCATGAAATATCTCTACCAACCCTTGAAGGATCTAAACTGACAGATTCAGCTGTCTACTTCTGACTTTATTGATGCATAGAAGTGTGTATCTCTTGTTAGTGATTTTTTTCAAGTAGTGAACTTGACCTGTAGCACACAGTGAAAAGATACATCTTATACAGTATATCTTACAATTTCCACATTATATAAAATCAATCAAAGGAATTTACCTTCTATCTCTTGTGCTTAGTTACTAACAATAATTATTTAATAAAACAATGAACTTCAGATCACGTGTCATATTTTGTAGCCTCAGTATAATTCCTAGACAAAAGATGAACAAAGCATCTTTGTGATTAAAAAGGTTCATTAATACATTCAGGAAAATAAGGTCTTTAGAGAATAGCAGTATCACTTTTCATATGAGATAATAAATGTTTAAAAACTTTTATAATCCTTTTATGGTCCTAGATTTCACTCTAACCCTTGAGCTAGCTTCAATAGATTTAATAATGACAGATAAATCAAGACTAACTTATATATGAACATTCCAATAAGTTTTCTAATTCTTTAGCTACCCCTTTTCCATGATAAACTAGCAAGACATTCTAGTCAACAATGAAGTTTTATTCTTTGGAAACAGATAATAAGCAATAGCACTAAAATGAGAACTGTGGTACAGCCTGAATATATTTCTCCATTCATATTATAAAAAGATACAGGATAATTGTTATAATTAAATAAGATAAAATGTTTCACCTAATAGTACCATATAAGAGGTGCTCAGTGAATATGGCATAAAGCTCCAAGTTTTTATAGCTGTGATATATACATACAACTCAACATTCAAAGTCTGAAAAACAACTTTAGATGCTTACACAAGACATTCTTTGCAGCTCATTGGAACAGTTTCAATATAGTAAAGAGATTTCCTAAACTGTACATCCAGAAGTTGCACATCAGCCTTGAAATTTCTGTTTTTTACTGACTGCCTTCTGTCTTCCTCAGGTCGCCGTGTCATGTGTGTGCTGACCTGGAGGGTGAAGCTGAAGTAGGGGTCAGCACTAACTACTGTTTCCTTCCTGTTTGACATCCCTTTAGTTCCTTTCACTTTAGGTTGGTTAGTTTCCTTGATGTCGTGTGGTACTTGAGCATGTGTACATTCTTCATCCCTTTGAGAACACTCCTTAAAAGGGGTTTTTTTCATCAGTGGGATCACTCAGTCTTGAGAGATGTTAAGCAGACTTTCTTCTAGGAAACCTTGGTTTACTTAAATATGGCATAAAAATCTGCATACTTCAACCATTCCATTCAAAATGTATTATTGGGCCAACATCATCTAAAGACAAAAGAGGAGGGATTAAAACAATGCTTCTAGAGTCATACTCTCCCTTAGTTTGAAAACTCTACTTTGTCGCTTCTAAACCATCTGTCTTGGTCAAATAGTGTAAACAATCCGAATTTTAATGTAGTCTTTGGTAAAATAGAGATTATACTCCCTACAGCAAGAGATGTTTTAAGATTTAGTTGAGAAGATATGTAACAGGGCTCGACATTATGGTGCATACACAGGTGCTCAATAAAGTATAGCTAATAAAAACGGAACCATTGTACCCACAGAATCCTCTACCTATACATTGCTCTACATAGTATATTAATAAAAGTGACCCAGAAAACAAATTGAAAATAAAACCCAACCTGTACTGCCTGACCTCTTCTCTTGTCCTCTCATAATCTCCTGCTAACAATGTCCAAACCAGTGAATATATAGGAAAAGGAATTCACTGTCCTTTATGAAACAATTGTTTAGGGGGTTTGCTTTGTTTATTTTCATGCTTGCTTTGTTTTTGTTGTCACTTTGGTGGAAAGAAGCCTCTACCACTTACCTTCAATGCATCACTAATAACAAACTAGTTAGCCCTTCTGGTGCCATTTAACAATACTTACTAAAAGGAAACTGGATTAAGGATAGAGTACAAGTGGTTATGAAAAACACTCTATCCAGGATGAATTCATGCTTCGATTCCTATTACTCTCCAATCATTCAACTCCCTGGGGACAGGGACGTGCACCTTTAGTCCCAGATCTGCATTCAAGATCCAAAGTGTGGACTAGATCACGTTAAGTCCAATTGCTCTCCTTCATCAACCCTCAGGGTCCTAATGTTTTATCTAACGAGGCCTCTGACTGGTGGATCACACCAACTGTGTGACTTGAGTGGGCTTAACAGGAACCATAAATACCCCAAGAATTATTTCTTAGGTTTCTAGGCAACCTTCAGTGAAGGAGTGATTTGCCAAACCTCAAATCTACACTGACTTCAGCTATAATTCCTGGACGTCCCCTCAGTAAGAGGTTCCAAGCTGGCAAACTGCCACACCCTTACACGCGAACACTACCTCTACTTCCTCTTTATTCGTGTTTCTTCAGGTGCCAGGGATTATTAGATAAATCACATTGAAAAAATTATACCCTCAAAATCTCAGCTGTTACAATGGATGTTTTCACTGTTAAGAACACAAAAAAAAAAAATCACCTGGTTCTTCATCTTGAGTGTGTGACATACATTTGTCACTGCCACGGGCTTCTTGAAGAGCTGAGCATTGATTGACTTAGCATGTGGGTGAGCTCAGCAGCCTTGAAGGGAGTCCTCTGATGTTTTCTACAAAGCCACAAAACTTACACCTGATAGAAAACTGTCATCTGTATTGAAACAAACAATAAAACCAAAAACTGATAAACAATTTGATATATCAAATAAAGTAGAAAGTACAGCATCTCAGATTGTAGGCATTGGAGGGAGCACAGAATGAGACATCTTCAATGATAGAGCAACAGAGGACAAGCAAAAGCTTTCAAAATGGAATGGTTTAGAATGAGAAAACAATCTAGGGAGTCCTGAGACTACCATACAGGTCTGATGTCACAAATTCAGGACTGAGCATCACTGACTTAAGATCTGAACTGGATCAAGGGTTCTAGGATTTCTATTGCTGTACTCACCTGTGATCCAGCATCTTCCTCTCTTGGCTGCCTTTATAAACCTACCATTTTTTCCAGGGCAACTTCCCCTTATTCCCTGGCCCATCCTTCCTCTCTACAGCCCTGTGAATCTCACCTCATCATACTTTTCATGATATTTAAAATGTTTTCTTTCCTCTTCATTTACATTTCTTCTTGTTCCACACTGTTAAGGGTTTATAAATGCTATAAATCTTTTCAAAGGAAAGAACATTTGGGTTGGCAAGTTTTCTTAACTTTTCATGGGTGAGGGGTTGAGGCAGTCTCACTGTGTAGCCCAGGCTGTCCTCAAATTCACTGTGAACCTCCTGCCTCAGCCTCCCAAGTGCTAGAATTACAAGCATGCACCACCACGTTCAGCTGGCTTTCTCTTTTTTATAGGTTTATTTCACTCAATTTATTGGTACTGAAATTTGTCTTGCTGTGACCAAATGAAATCCACCAAAGATCTATTGCTAATTGAGTCATCTCTTTTTTAAAAAGGGTCTTGGCATGTAGTTCAGTGGTTTTTTTACATCACTTCTTGCTCTCTCACTTCTTTGTTGACTCTTTGATTAGAACATAACATACATAGTATAAAATGTAGAACTCTAAGGTGCAAAGCTTGATGAACTTCATACTCTGGACACAAGCACATTCCCGTAACCTCTACCAGGATCAACATGCCAACACACTCACTCCTGGCTGTTGAGGTGCACCGTTTTCATGACACTCTGGCCAAATTCTCCTGAGACACATTTGCAGCCGTGCTTCTGCCTTTGCCTTCAACACTGAAGACACCCTGATAAGCACCTAGAGACTCAGTCACTGAATACCAGCTTAGACAAGTCATTGGAAGCAATAACTAAATCAGCATATGCAAAATTTTCCTTCCTATCTAAAGGATAAGATGGTCATAACTCAAATTGAAACTGTCTTAAAAGCCAAGCACTAATGCATACCTCACCTGAATTCAGCCTTTCTGTTTATAATAACCCTGCCACCTTTCCCAGTGCCTCGCATCCCCAACCAAACATACTTCAGTCAGCCCTACTGCTTGGCTTCTTTCTTCGTAATTCTTCTTGATTCCTGAAAACTGAAAACTGTCTCTTCACCATCCCAAAGGTGGACTTACTCTTTCTTCTTGTTGGTTTGAGCAGAAGCACCCATATTCTTGTTCTCTCACCTCCCTCCTCCATTTCTCATCATTTCCAGAAGGAGTTGGTATCAGCAGATCTGGTCAGTCTTTTCTACTTGGGTCACATTCTTCAATCTCCTTGTGGGGTGACCCTTGCCTTGAAAAATCCATGGCCTAATCTCCCAATTACCAGGTCAGTTACCCATATCTTTGGAATTTTCTTTTTACAACTATTTCTGATGGCCTATGCCTGGTAGTCTAATAGAAGGAGAAGGAGGATTTATATAAGATTCTTCAAAGCAATCAATAAGAGTCATAGGAAACAAAATGTAACAATGCGGAGTGTTGGTAAGTATCATGCTTTACAAAAATCTCCACCTGGAACTCTCCTTTTCTATCAGATATGCTATCATCCTACCTTTTCCCTGGGTATCCCAATTTACCCCGGCCTCTGCCCTGCAGCCAAACACTAGCTCCTCTAGAGACTAGTTTTCCTCTGTGCTTTGTCCCTGGGGTTTTCAGATTGCAAGAGTAGGCAATCCTCAGTGCATTAAGTCTTTGTGTTTTCAAGTCCTCAGAGGACATCTGCACATTAGAGTAAGAATACAGAGCACATCCTGAAAGGAAAACAAAAGATCCAAAACTTACCAAGTGTGTGAAACTTTGCTATCCCAGGTACTCTAATAGATGCCTTTCTATGTTTGGCTTACTCAATTTTCTTAAACTTCAGAACAGCTGCCATCATTACATCAAAATTTTATAGATAAATGTGAAGTTGAAAAATCACAAACCTAGTAAATCAGATAATCATGATTCAGATTCTAGTAACCATAGTTCATTTTGCTTTGTTTACATTGATAGTGTGCTTAAACTCTCAAATTTTATCATGCCGCCCTCAGTTTTCTAGGAACTCATGGTAGGCTCTGCTCATTAAATTTTTTCTCATGACACTTGGCTGTAAAGTGCTATTTGAATACAGAAAAAAATAGAATATCATAGATACCAAGGAAGATAAATTCTCCAAACTGCAGGAAGAATTCAGACCCCAGCACAAAGATATGACAAGAAAATATTCTCCAAATTAGAAGAAACAACTTAGTATTTACACTTCCTGCAGGATCTTTGGTTGCTTAGCCTTTCCTGCTCAGAATATTGCCACAATTTCTTAGAAGGCATCTGTAGTATATACTAAGATGGCACTGATGTTGTCCCTCCCTCCCTCCCTCTGACATTCCTGCTCATGTGTAATTACCTTCCCTCAAGTATAGAATGGACCTCAAGACTCACTTGAAGGAAAGTAATGGGACATCACAACTGATTAACTTACAAAAAGACTGTGCTTTCTATCTTGCTCATTCTCTACCATTATCTTCCTCACTCTTTCTGAAGCAAAGCATCTGCCACACTATAAGCTACCCCCTTCAGAGAAGTATGCATGGCAAAGAAATTGTCTCTGCCTAATAATCAACAAGGACTTAAGGTCCCACAGCAGCAACATGAGTGAACCTGAGAGTGAGTCTTCTGAGGCTTGAAACAGTCACAGAGTGAAGTCAGAACTGATCTTCCTTGAACTGAATCTTTACAGGACTGCTGCCCAACACTTTGATGGCAGTCTATGAGATCTTGAGCAAAGGACATGCAGCCAAGCTTCATGCAAATTCTTGATGCCCAGAAACTAGGACATAATCAACTTTCATTGTTTTAAACTGCTAAATTTTGAGACAATATGTTACATAGAAAAAAAAATAATAAGGCAGTTGCTAACTATGGCTTCAATTTATAACAGTGGCTTGAATTTGAGGCCACCAATGGTCACTGTTGCAGAAAGATAACATGTCGACAATAAACCAATATATAACAATTATAACCATTAATGTAAATGGCCTCAATTCACCAATTAAAAGAAACAGACTGGCAGAATGGATCAAGAAACAAAATCCAACCCTATGCTGCATACAAGAAACCCATCTAACCCAAAAGGAAACTCATAGATTGAAAGTCACAGGATAGAAAACAATACTCCATGCAACAGGAACTCAAAAACAGTGGGGGTAGCTATTCTGTTTGAAGACAATATGAACTTCAAACCAAGAATGGTCAGAAGAGATAAAGAAGGCCACTACATACTAGTTAGAGGAAAACTGCAAGAGGAAGAGATAACAATCTTAAATATATATGCACCAAATTCTAGAGCGCCCAACTACACAAAGCAAGTATTAACAGTAATGAAAAATCAAATAGGCAATAACACAATTATAACAGGAGACCTTAACATGCCATTAACACAAAGGGATAGATCAACTAGACAGAAAATCAGCAAAGAAATAACAGAACTGAATCACACCTGTGAACAAATGGACTTGATAGATGTATACAGTGTTCCATCCAACAACCTCAGAATGTACATTCTTCTCAGCAGTACATGGGACAGTCTCTAAAACAGACCATATACTAACCCACAGAACATATTTAAGTAAATGCAAAAGAATTGAAATTATCCCATGCATGTTATAGGATCATAGCACCATGAAACTAGAAATTAATGATAAAAGTAACTGCAAAACCCCTACAAACAGATGGAAATTAAATAATACACTCTTGAGCAATCAGTGGGAAACAGAAGAAATTAAAGAAGAAATTGAACAATATCTACAAGCAAACGAAAATACAAATACAACTTACCAGAATCTGTGGGATGCAATGAAAGCAGTACTCAGAGGAAAATGTATCGCACTGAGTTCCCACATTAGGAAAACAGAACGAACACAAACAAACAACCTGATATTACACCTCAAACATCTAGAAAAAGAAGAGCAAGCCAAGCCCAAAGCCAAAAGAAGGGAGGAAATTTTAAAGATCAGAGCAGAAATTAATGCAATAGAGACTAAGAAAACAATACAAAGAATCAATGAATCAAAGAGTTGGTTCTTTGAAAGAATAAAACTGATAAGCCCCTAACCAACCTAATTTTAAAAAGGAAAGAAAAGACTCAAATTCACACAATACAGAATGAAAAAGGTGAAATCACTACTGAACCTGTGGAAATACAGAAGATCATCAACAACTATTTCAAAAACCTCTACTCTCATAGGCTCGATATCACAAAAGAAATGGACAGATTCCTAGAAACATATGAACCACCAAAGCTGGATCAAGAAGATGTAAAACTGCTGAATAACCCAATTTCTATTAATGAAATTGAAAATGTAATCAAGCCCCTACCAACAAAGAAGAGCCCAGGCCCAAATGGATTCTCTGCAGAATTCTACAAAAAATACAAAGAAGACTTAATGCCAACACTCCTCAAACTCTTCAATGAAATTGAAAGATAAGCAATTCTCCCTAAATCATTCCTGGAAGCAAATATCACTCTAGTACCAAAACCTGAGAAAGACTCAACTAAAAAAGAGAACTACAGGCCAATCTCCCTAATGAACATAGATGCAAAAATTCTCAATAAAATATTGGCAAACAGGATGCAGCAAATCATCAAGAAGATTATAAACTATGACCAAGTGGGATTCATCCCAAGCATGCAGGGATGGTTCAACATACGTAAATCAATAAATGTAATCCACCATATCAATAGAGCCAAAAACAAGAATCACATGATTATTTCTATAGATGCAGAAAAAGCTTTTGATAAGATCCAATACCCATTCATGATAAGAACCTTACAGAGAATTGGAATAGATGGTCTTTACCTCAATATGATAAAGGCCATCTTTGACAAACCAACAGCCAGTGTCATATTAAATGACCAAAAACTGAAACCCTTTACCTTAAAATCAGGCACAAGACAAGGATGTCCATTATCACCACGCCTATTCAATATAGTACTGGAAATACTAGCCAGAGCAATTAGACAAGAGAGGGAAATAAAAGGAGTAAAGATAGGAAAAGAAGAAGTTAAACTATCATTATTTGCAATGGCATGATACTCTACATAGAAGATCCCCAAACCTCCATTGAAAGTGTCCTAGATATAATAAATAAATTCAGCAAAACAGCTGGATATTAAGTCAATACTCAAAAATCAATAGCATTCCTATACACTAACAACAAAATCACTGACAGAGAAATAAGAGAAGCCACACCCTCACACTAGCATCCAAAAAAATAAATACTTAGGAATTAATCTAATGAAAGATGTAAAATAGTTGTGCAGGGAAAATTATAATACCCTTAAAAAAGAAATCAAAGAGGACCTCAGTAAATGGAAAGACATTCCTTGTTCATGGATAGGAAAAATAAATATTGTGAAAATGGCCATTCTCCCAAAATTGTTATACAGATTCAATGCAATCCCAATGAAAATACCACTAACATACCTCATAGATCTAGGGAAATCACTCCTAAAATTCATCTGGAACCAGAAGAGACCTAGAATAGCAAAGGTAATTCTAAGCAGCAAAGCCAAGGCAGGAGGCATCACAATCCCTGACTTGAAGTTATACTACAAAGCTACTATAATAAAATCTACATGGTATTGGAATAAAAACAGACCTCAAGATCAATGGAATAGACTAGAAGATACAACTACAAACACACTCAACCACCTTATCTTTGATAAAGGGGCCAAACATGTTCACTGGAAGAACGATAGTCTCTTTAATAAATGGTGCTGGAAAAATTGGCTTTCTACATGCCTAAAACTAAAACTAGACCCATGACTATCACCATGTACTAAACTAAAATATAATGGATCAAAGATCTAAATATTAAAACAGAAACACTAAATCTGTTGCAAGACAAAGTAAGTAAAAATCTTGAAGACATAAGGGTTGGTAGAGAATTCATGAACAAGAACCAAACTGCAAGGGAAATACTTCCCAGAATCAAGAACTGGGATCATGTCTTATTAGAGTTTCTGCATGTTGAAAGAAATCTCCAGCAGCATGAAATGAAAACCCACAAACTGGAAAAAAATGTTAGTGAACTGTCCCTCAGACAAAGGACTTCTGTCTAGAACTTATAAAGAGTTAAAAAAATCAGACCCCTGAAATTCAAAGACCCAATCCTAAAATGGGCATCCAAGATGAACACACAGTTCTCAGATGAAGAAATACGAATGGCAAATAAATACATGAAAAAATGTTCATCATCATTGGTCATTAGAGAAATGCAAATTAAAACCACACTGAGATACCATCTCACTCCATAAAGAATGGCCAGGATCAACAAAACTACCAACAACAAATTCTGGAGAGGCTGTAAGGAAAAAGGAACTCTTCTGCACTGTTGGTGGGAATATAGCCTGGTGCAGTCACTGTGAAGGTCAGTCTGGAGATTCCTCAAAAAGCTGGGATTGGAAGTCCCATTTGACCCAGCTATTCCACTCTTAGTCATATTCCCAGAAGAACTGAAAACATCCTACCACAGTGATATATGTGCACCCATGTTTACAGCGGCACAATTTGTAATAGGCAGATCTTGGAAACAACCTAAGTGCCCATCAACCAAGGAATGGATAAAAAAGTTGTGGTACTTTTATACAATGGAGTACTACTCAGCTATAAAAAAATGATCACATTGAGATATTTATAAATAAGTGGATGCAACTTGATACCATATTTATAAGCAAAATATATCAAACTCACATGTATAAATACCGTATAGTCTCCCTAGTATAAGAAATGGTAAGAGTACATAAGATTTTATGGTAACCATGGTTCCCCATTATATTTCTTTGAAGTCTTATAATGTTTTCATTCATTGGTAGGAATGGTTTTATTCTGTTTTGTTAGATCTTATTGTGTGTGATGGTATTAACAACTACTTTGAAGAAAACAAGACAATATAGCAACTATTGCTGATTTAATATCATCTTGCTTTGAAGTCCTACCATGCTTTTGTTCTTCTATTACCATTGGTTCTATCATGTTGTGTCTTATTGGATTTTAACATGTGTAATAATATAAATAATTTTTTATGGAAAATGAGATATTATAGTAGCCATTGTTCATTTTCTGTTATTTGGTTCAGAATGCCTTGTAATACTTTCATTCTCTTAAATGGTTTTATTCTATTTTGTTATGTTTGACATTACTGTGTGTGAAGCTATGCTCAACTATTTCAAAGAAAGAGACATTATGGTAGCTACTGTTGATATTCAATTGTCTTGTGTAGTGCTGTGTTGCTTACATTGTTCTGTTCTGATCTGCTTTATTCTGTCCTCTTTTGATTTATTCTCTGTAGAATAAAATTAAGTCTAAAAAAAAGAATTGCTCAAAGGGGAAAATAATATCTCATGGAAAAGTAGGAAAAACAAAAAGGAAGGGAAAAGAAAAAATATCTAAAATCACATAAATACACTTAGGATAGCTAAGATGATTGCATTACAAAATCTATAAGTTCTTGGAACAAAACAGTTAACATTCACAAGATTGGAAGAATTGTGCATGTTAGTGTATGGTGATCTGAGGAACTCTTGAAGATTATTATGTAAAATAACAACCCTAGTTATGCTCCTACCCCCTTGTTTTGAAGCCCTATATTGTCAGTGTTTGGGGCTCTTTGCTACTGTTATTTATTTGTCTTTTTTGTTTCATGTTTTCCTAGTAATTTGTTTTGTTTTGTTTTTCCCTTTAATAGATGTAGAGACTTATACATGTGCAGAACTTCTCCTAAACAGTTTATGAGAATTGATTATATAATGCAAGATGAAATAAACAGCTACTTTGAAGAAAAAGAGACATTATGTTATCCATTGTTGATTCCCTATCATCATGCTGTGAAATTCAGTAATGCCATTATTCTTTATTCAGAGTGATTTTAGTCTGCTCTGTATTGTTTAATTTCAACATACATGAAGTTACAGACAGCTATTTTGTCTTCAAACAAGAGATATTATGCAACCATTGTTGATTTCCCTATCATCTTGTTTTGAAGGCATATAATGCCTTCATCACTCTGTTCTGATCAGTTTAATACTATTTTGTTTTGTTTTGAATGAATCCATTGTGTTGAATATATGTACAACTATTTAGAAGAAAACAAGAGACATTATGGTAGCCAGTGATGATCTCCTGTTGTCTTGCTTTGAAATCTGTATCATTTACATTGTTTTCTTCTGATTGGTTTTGTTCTGTTTTGTTATGTTTAGTTTTATTCTCTTTAAAATAAAATTGTTAAAAAAAAGACAAAAAAAGTGCATTAACACATCTCAGAGGAAGACTTCAATCAACGATGAATGGAGTGTCTAGTTAATACCCTGGCAACCTTCCCCTGTTTGGACAGGGTCTTGCCAAAGATTTGTCTTCCCTTAACACCCCTCCAGAAGGAGTCACCTGCAATATCCATAGACCTGATAAGCCTATCTCTAACCACAACACTGTCCTGACCTTCCAGAAGTTGGTCTCCGTGGATATAAAGTTTCCCCTTCAAAGGCACAAGAATCTTTATAGAAATTTCAGTTTTCAATTTTTAGGACTTTTACTGATCACAAACTCTCTCTAACCACCACAGAAGTCTTATTTTAAATATGGAGAGGGTGACCAACCACAAAACAGTAGTTCAGTATTTTCTTGATAATGGAAGGATTTGATGAATTTGGATTCCTCAGTTCAGTCTAATAACCAGTCCTCTGAGACCTTAAAAGACCTAAAGGAACCATTGAGAGTGGATACCTAAAATGTAACAGGTCATAGATCTCTTAAAACAAGTGTTCACTTCAGCTCCTGCCTTGTATTTCTTAGAGATAACCAAACCCTTCTTGTTATATGTACATGAAAGCAAAGGTATAGACCAGGAAATCTTAACCCAGAGCCTGGTACTTCCCACTGTCCAGCAGCTTATTTTCAGTCCCTGAACCTGGTGGGATGGGGCTAATCCCCTTGTTTTGGGACATTGGCAGCAGTGGTCTACTACGTGAAGAAATCTCCCAATCAACCTTAAATGAAGGATGACAGCTTACATTACTCCTCAGGCCATTGACATCTTCAGTTCAATGACCTTTCATTGGATTTCCAAAAGCAGAATTAATAAGTAGCAGACTCTCTCTCTACAAACCCCAGAACTTACTGTAACACTCTGTCACACTCTTAACTCAGCCACTTTGTTACCACACTCACTTACAACACTTGTATATAGAGGTAATTAACCCTACTTTGGCCAGACCTACAAGACACTCCTCTTCCTGATTCTGCTGCTATGTTTTGTCATCACTGACCTAGATGAAGCCCACCTTAAAACAACCCTGCACTCTGAGGGGTAGTCAGGATTCTTCCTCTCATATTTTGAAGTTTTATAATATAATCCTATAAGTTCTTCCTTCCTATTCCCTTAATACTCTACAGGACCCAACTCAATGCATGACATTTGTCCTAGACTTATTTCTCAAAGGGAAACTTTCAGACTGTTCATGGACTGAGGTTGTCACTTAGCTTGAATTACAATATCTGCCTTTACTCCCCTACAGCAATACCACTAGTCCTACACTGTGATTAGTGTTTTTTCTCATTTTAAAGACCTCTCTTGTTGTACTCTTTATCTGTCTTCCCAAATTTATTCTATGGTATTACTCTGTAAATGATCTGAATTGCTGTGACTAAGATAACATACAACCAATAAATATTTTCTCTATGGCTGGTTTCCCTTCTGACAAAGCTGGTATTTGATTAAGTTTCAGCCCCTGTCCTTATTTCTCTGCCTTAACATGCTTAAATATGTCTTCTCTGGGGTAGATAATATGGTACTTGTAGTATGCAGGGGCCTGTGTCTTGTTATTCAATTTATATTCCTTTACCACTGTGAACCAACTTTTTAGCCTTGATGAGTCTAAACTGCCCAAAACAAGCCATGCAAACAAGCTGATTCAGCTCCAAGAAGGCAAGGGGCCCAGGCCAGCCAGGCAAACAAGTTGCTAGGCAAGAGGGTTGAAATCGGCATCATCTTTCTCAGTGTATAAATAAACATGCTACAGGGGTTGAGAAGTTTTTTTCCTCCCATCAGGAGGACAAGAGTTCCACCTGACCCCAGCTTTGTCTCTTTATTTTCTCATCCTCTTTCAGTCCTTCACCCCAGGAACTTCAACAGCTACATAGATCACTACACTTATTTTGTAGTCATTGTTCTAATCATGACTTTTACTTCTTTTCTTCATCACCCTGCTCATGAGTTGCACACATGGCCAACAGAATGACAATTCTCCAGTTAGCTTTTCTCAGATTATTACTGTAGGAAACAACATCTTCAAATGCTGCATTTGTCACTCTTACCCCTAATTAACTAGACCTAATGATATGTCCCTGCTGCTCTTACCAATAAACAATTTAAACGTTTCTCTGAGTCAGGGCTCAAAAGAGTCTGAACTCTCTTTGTCTCTCCCATCAATCCCTTCACTCCCTTGTTTAGATCTTACACTCCACTTCAACCACTCAGCACATAGGAGGTATTCCCTCTCTTGTATTTCACATCAAATCAGTCTAGTGCCCCTGCCTTTTCCCTCACCATGCCACTTCAAAGTCGGCAACACCCCTACTAGATCCAATATCTCCTCCTAATTCCTATATTTGACACCTCCACGTGTCTCTAAACTCACACATTGTTACCTTAGTGAAATATACAATATGCCAGATACTCAAAACATGTGCATGTATTATTGTTCACAAAAGACATGTGTTATCTAACAAGTAGTTTATAAGTCCTCAAGGCTTAAGGAAAAGCCACAGTCCTCAACTTCCAGTCTACCCGTGGCATCAAGGTGCTGCCTAATGCAATCTTTTTCTGAGCCCCCTTGGGGTCCTCCATTAATTTCCTGGTTTAACTCCACTGTGTCTCATAAATCCTGTGCTCCATAGCAAACCTGTTTTTTTGGTACCTTAAATCACATTGGTTATCATATAAGAGCAGTCCTAATACCTTCCGTCATATTGAGATATTGTCTACCCTTGCATAAATCAATTCAAGGACTATCGAACAAGATTAAGACCTCAAGAAATAGCAGCATCATTTTTGTGTGATCTAAAGACCATTGCACTAATTCTAATTGAAATTGGAGCATCCATCAGGAGAAACTTGAATTGAATTTATTTACCGTAAAACTATCTTTAAAAAACTGTGACTTTCAACACTGAAGACTTGCCTATCAATAATGGAGAAGCTCTTGAAAACCTCTGAGAGTCATTAGATTGCTGAACAAATGTTATCTTAGACAGCTAGTTGATTGTAGACTACCTCCCAACAGATCAAAGGGGAGTCTTATAAACATCAGTAAAATATACAACACATATATAAACAACATATGTAAATAAATACCCAAAAGATTTACAAACACACATTAACTAATCAAGGTACTGACCTCAACACCATCTGGTCAATCATAAAATTAACCTTACCTAATCTTACATGGTTTCTTCCCTTTATAAAATCTCTTATAGCTATCTTCCTACTTCTGCTTGGCTCTATCTCTTAAATAACAAGGTAAAATTTATGCCTGCTGGGCTCCAGAAAATTTACCTTCAAATGCTGATCAGACAAAGATTCCATTATCTTTCTGAGAAATGCATTGTTCTTTCACCCCTCAAGAAAGTCACCCAGTGGTTCCACATTCAAACTCTATACAACCGTGGTCCACAATCCTGGATACATCAGTGAATGCATTTGTAGTCCCTTTTTCTCATTTCCCATTACCAGCTAGAAGCAGATACTGAAGAGGTCTCCACCCAAATGTCAAAGCACAGATTTTGTTGATCTGTCATTAGGTAAATGTACAATGTTACACAGAAGAAACTATTTTGGCCTGCATTTGGCTACCCCATTTACACAAGTCACTAACTTGCTGCAAAAATTAGATGATTTAGAAAAATGCAGAAAAATATCCACTAACATTTTTTCTGTAACAAGTATAACTATTACCCCAAACCCCAGGCCCATGTCTTATCATAAGGCTGATGTACATTGCCTGCCCTATTGAAAAAAATGACATATATTACCAGCTTGAAGGACACAAAGAATACATTTCCCTATTTTATATTCACTAAAATTCTCTTCTCATTCTTGGATGTCTTGTCTATAATTTTTAGGCTAAAAATCTCTTATAAAAGCTTTCTGTCTTCCACAGTCAGTACGAAAATCTCTGGGAACCCACCCACTGCTCTCTGACAGTATACTCTATAAATCTCCTTTCTTGCACTGCTTTGGTCTGGTAAATACATACTCCTCATATACACATTCAAGAATGCAAAAGTAATAAATGATTATTCTCTTGGAGGGTAGCATTTATCAATGTGTACTAATATAAATGAACTCCCCTTGAAACAAACTGCCATTGGAAAAAAGCATATGTGCATACATATATATTTTATTATACATACACTCATGTTTACAAATTCTAAATGTTAATCTTTTGGTACCTCATACAAGCACATTCATAAACACAATCAATCTTTTTTGATAAACTTGGTAGAAAACTGGGTAACTTTTATCCCTTCACATGCACACATATTCACTTACTAGATGTTCCCCAACATGTCTTTACTGTGCTGCACACAATTTATAGACACACATAATGCAGAAGACACAAAGAAATAAGTTATACATATTTCTTGTGTGATTATATCACACAAAACACAAAGTAATAGATTCTTTGTTTTCTTCAAATATACTCAGTATTACTGTAAAAACAAGAAAATCTTTTTCCAATTAAATTCTTGGTTTTTATAAATATAATTTATGGGTTAAAAGTTAAAGGTAGGGGCATTATTGCCAAAAGCCATTTACAAATTCTGAACAATATTTTCTTATTGGGGATAAAATATTATTCATTACTTGATTACTTCTCTGTTACCCAAAATCATATCAATGAGAAGTCTAAAGGGATGGAGTGTAGTCTATTTAATTTTCAGTACCAAGCATTGATAATAATGAACCAAAGAGATCAGAGCAGTGACACATAAATGGTACATATTATGAAAAAACTGGTTCAATATAATTTGGGTCTAGAACTTTGTTAAGTGTAAGAACATGGGATAGGATAGGATAGGATAGGATAGGATAGGATAGGATAGGATAGGATAGAATATTAAGCATAACAAAAAATATCTATGGATAATAAATGATTAGATAAGATATAGGTCCTAAAGATAGATAATAATTTCCCATATTCTTGATATCCAGTTTTTGTCTGGTATTTCAGTATGGGGCTACAGTCATTTCTGTACTTCCCTATGTTTATGAGTACCCATGGTTTCAAGAAAGGATACTTTCTTGGTCACAAAGAGCCTGAGGGGAGACACCAGCCTGTTATCATTGCAGGGAGGAAGTCAGAAAATGAAATATCACCATTGACTTGTCAAGGTACCCAAATTCCACCATTCAGAATTTTGACCAGAGTATGTTTAGAATTACTCCATACAATTTGGACACATTGCTCAACCATAAATTTGATGAATGTTTATTCCAAGTAGTTTCCTTCTTCTGAAACACAGTGTTCAATGCTAGTCTTTTATCGTTATTTATCTAAGACTTTTTCCAATTCCAATACTTCAAGTTGCTTCATAGTCCTTCCCTTTGTACCTGGAGATATATTTTCCTTCTCTCCATTTTTCACCTTCGGAATCAAGTTAAACTTACTGAGACCATGCTATGAGCCTCCAAAGACCTTCTGATATATTTCTCTGATCAACACTGCAGGAAAGAGCAGGGATGAGTAGTCCCCAGATCCACTGCAGTAACTCAAAAGGAAACATTTACGTGATTACTATGTGAAATTGAAGGAAATTACTTTAAAATACCATTAAAATTCCTAAAGGCTTTCCTACAATCTCTAAATACATATCTTGACTTAACACCCTGAGCCTTATTAATATAAGTAAATCATGCTAATAGAAATAAATTAAAAGTAAATAAAACATAATTTTTTGAAAGTTGAAAAACAAAATGCAATTGACACAAATCTATTGCTCTGTGTTGCTGTTATTAGCAATTGGATGTTTTTTAAAATATATGTACAGAATTTAAAGACTTTAGCTTGTAAGTAATTATTCTTTCTTTTCTTTTACATTTACCATTGCATCTTGATTGTCATGTCTTCATAAACTGCTCACAAGCACAATAGTTAAATGGCACACAGACATTCAAGTGTGTATTGCTTTACCTGGTTTCAGTACAGTATATGAATAATTTTCTTCTTTGTTTTTATAAATAATGATTTCACGCATGTCATTATACATGATTTTATTTCACAAATTCTGTTTCTATAAAAAGTTTCCAAAATGGAGAACATGTGCAAATTTTAACTGGTTGGTGCTAGTCTGTGTTCTTTTTAAATAGTCTATCAAATTATGTTGCCATTAGTCGTATATTGAAAGGGTTTATTATCAGAGTCACTAAAAGATAATCTTGTTTAAAAATATTCAGTGACTTAATGAATGAAATATATTGTTGTTTGTGATGTTGAACATAGACCACAAAAGTTTTCATTGTCCACCACAGCTCTTACATCTTTCATCTGGGTATCCTGGAAATTATTCCTCTTTCAAGTGGAAGACTGCTGGCTCTTGGCTAGTTATTCACAGAGATGACTTAATGATGATGTGTAAAGACCTGGCAAACTTTCTTCATTATGGTCATAGATCAATAGGGCAAACCAAGTAGTGTTGATGCTGTTTCCTTTGATTTAGACATCTTTTTCATAGCATCCTCCCATAACCCTGTCCCTGATCTGCTTGGTTATAGACGATGGGGTTGAGCATGGGAGGCGCCAGTAGGTCAACATTAGCAAACATAATGTGTACTAATCAGGGCACATGTTGGCCAAAGTGATGGGTGAGGAAGGCAAAAAAGGCTGGGCTATATAGGACCAAGATAACACAGATATGAGAAGCACATGTGCCAAAAGCCTTAAAACAGGCTTCTGAGGGCAACTGCAGCACAGCTCTCAAATTCATCACATAAGATACACTGATGACAAGAATATCAAAGACACCCATAGAGAAGGCCACAAAGAGTTCATATGCACGGTTGACTCTGGTATTAGCACACAGCAATTTCAGCACAGCCATGTGCTCACAGTATGACTGGGAAATGACCCTGTTAAGACAGAATTGCATCCTGGAGATCATGAAGCAGAAGGGGCTCACCAACAACAGCCCTCTCAGCATCAAAACTAGCCACCCCTAGTTTTACCACCATGGTTGTAGTCAGGATACTGGAATGTCACAGTGGGAAGCAGATGGTCACATAGCAGTCCAAGGTCATTGCCATAAGCACTCCAGACTCCAAAGAAGCAAAGGCATGGATGAAGAACACCTGGATGAGGCAGGCATGATATTCAATCTCATGAGCATGAGACCAGAGTATGGCCAGCATTTTAGGCTGGGTAGAGGAGGACAGGACCAGGTCAGATGTAGCCTGCATGGCTAGAAAGAGGTACATGGGCTCATGAAGAGTGTTTTCAACTTGGATTATATGTAGAATGGTGATATTGCCAACAAACAGCCATCACATACATGAAACAGAATAGAAATGCTATCCAAAACTGGAAATTCTCCAGACTTGAAATTTCTATAAGTATGAAGGACACAGGACAAGTAGCATTGTTCCTTAATGTGAACATACATGGATGGATATTATGTTCTATGTTTCCAATGCAATCTATTTTCTGTAGATGATGTCAGTCACAACAATCATTTATTATTAGTTTTTCATATTGCATTATTGGGTGATATCAAAATAGATATAATTATGTATTCCAGTTAATTCATTTATTCCAATAAATAATATTTTCTGATATAAAATAATGCTGTTCATCATTTTTATTCAGATGATGTTACTTAAAATGGGATGATAACATACAAACTGCAAGCATTGTTATTTTTTCGGAATAGTTGTGTGTTTGAAAGTGGAATCTGTTATGAGAAAACTATCATGATAAATATTGTCATATTAATTCTTGCCTTGCTAGTGTTTAGAGCTAAGAACTGATCAAGTAACGTGTTTTATAACCCATTTTATCCTGCTATTAAGTAAGGTGGGTACATTTTTAGGATGTGATGGCAGAAAGATTAGAGTCCCATATGCACTTATATACTGATGTTGAGTTAACTTTGACTCTAGGGCAATTAATAAGGGATTTGTGCTAGAAGAACTGAATAACATACATCTGTAATTGAATGTCTTTAGTACATGGCTCCTCCCAAGTTAGAGGCAAATAAAGTTTTCTGGAAAAAGCTCAGATATGAATATTTCTGGCTCTGTGGCTTATGAAGTCTCTGTGCAACCAATTGGTTTAAACTTTGTGGTATAAAAATTGCCATAGTTGATTCACAAAACATGTGTGGCTGTATTCCCTGTACGCTATTTACATGAACTCGCTAAAAGCTAAATGTGGTTTGCAGACTATAGTTTACCAAAGCTTTCCTAGGTGACAGACAGTTTCTTCAAGATGCCAGACTTTAACTTTATGCCTAGCCTTTCAGTGCTTTATATAGAAGTATAATAAGTGTTTACAGAAGGAAATAAATAAATGCTACTATTCAGTGTTAACATGGCAATGAAATAATTAATAATACTTATAATGTCACAAGACAGCCATCTTCACACTATGTGTGCTAATTAGTGAAGAATCTGGAATCCACCCTACTTCATGGGACAGAAATGGTTGAATTATCATGACAAAGACAGATATAAGGTGGCTTGATGAATTGTATAGTGCATTAGAGACAGATCTAATGCTATTGCCCTAGAGAAAGTGTCCCTGTTACAGTGCTTCACTGGATTTGAGATTCTGGACCATGCACTAGTTTGCATTCATAGAACACCTGGATATGGTGGTTTCTCTGCAATATCTTTATTGCTTTTGCCTCTGACCTTTACTAGAGCACTTGACTGTTCTTACTCTTTTGTTTCTGGAACTCTCTCTCTCTATTGATCTCTCAGTAACATACATTGTGCAGCTTGCTTTAAGTCCATTTTCTCTCTTCTGTCTCAGTTTTTCCTTCTGAAGTGAATGATGGAAGAGGAAAGAAGTCTTAGGCTCAAGTTTGGAGTGAGAGATAAACTTCTTTGTTTTTTTTAATTTTATTTAAAGAGAAAAAAAAGCTGAACAGAAAAAGGGGTAGAAACAATACAGAATTTCAGAAAAAAAGCAGTAAGAAATCACTAGTTGATAAATTACATATTGTCTTCTTAGACGTAGTTGTTAAAGTTACAAAATTAAAGCATACAAAGTGGACATTCAATCAGTGGGTCTGCAAAGAAGTTCAATGATCCAGTAACAACTTAGCAACATGGTTATCAATCCTATACACTTAAACATACATGGAGCCATATCCTCTAGAGCACTTTCTTTTCTTCTTTTTACTTTTTAAGTCCATTATCTGCTTAGTTATATCCTGTTTCAGGTTGCTCAGTACCTTACTGACTTGTTTTGTTGTTGTTATATACTTTAAATCACCTTATATAATTCTGTTGCCTTGTTTTTGAGTTTCTCCTTATCCATGATCCATGGATCAGCTTTGGTTGAGTTGGGAGATTTTTGGAGGTATTTTGTTACTTTCTTATCTACTTTTTTTCTTTTTTTGAGGGTAGCAAAACACAGCAGAACAAGACAGAACAAACCCATGCAACCGCAGTGCAGTAAAACTACCACAGAACCTCAGAGCAGGTCACCAGGACACGAGCAATGGGCTCGATAGTACAGCCCATTTTGTTCACATTAGCTGTTCTTTCAATCAGGTAGAGGAAAATGGAAGGAAATATTGAACTTTTAAAAACAGAATATTGAATAAAGCAGTACCATTAATCAAAACTGAGCAAAACAGTGATAAAAATATTTGCCTTCAAAGAGATGGTAGAAGGAAATCCCCCTTTCTTGCCACGCTGCATACATTCATCCTCCAAAAAGATACTCAAACCACCAGTGCCGACTTGCTAACGGGGGAGGATCAATGTCTGATTCTAAGCCTGTGCACCGGCAGGGCCCCAGCTGCTTACCAAGGCAGTGAGTAGGCCACCTGTTCTCACAGCGCCCAAAGTTCTAACATGATGCAGAGTCAGGAATCGCTGATAGTTCCCGCCCTGGTGCGCCGGCGGCTTGCTAGGCCCCCAGCTGCTTACCAGGGCGGCCAGTAGGCTGCCTGTTCTCCCAGCACCCAAAGTTCCAACATGATGCAGAGCTCAGGAATCACTGAGATGAACTTCTGGACAGGTGCATGTCTTTCCTTTGTGTGCCTTTCTGTGACTTTTCCTTCCTTAAGAACTAAACACAGCCAAATTTAAGAAGTGGAGAGGCATTTGAATAATTCTCGGACATTTTTGTTTAATATGCAAGGTTTTCAATATAGAACATATGGGTTATCATTTCACTTGAGTTGCCAGATAGAAATTTGTTTATGCATTTGAGTTAACATTTCTAAAATAGCTGTTTCAGAGGCAAAGTATGTAGCTTGACATATTGTCTCATGGTTGTTTGTTTTATTCTTGCTCAGGAGTTGTTCTCCTTTTGCTTCAGTCAACCACTGAATTCCTATTTTTTTAAAAGAAACATTATGTTTGAGAGAGGAGTAAACTGTTGCAATTACCATGCACAGGGATAACAGCATATGAAAGAGAATTAAGGACTTTATTCTGACTTGATTTGGTACAGTATTTTTTTAGTTTATTATTTTTTATTTTAAAAACCAAAAAAGATAACAATGATGCAGAATTTTTTAAAATAGTAAGATATTAATACTAGTTAATACATTGCATATTGTTGTCTCAGAAGTAATCACCCAGGTTACAAGATTCAGGCATGAAAAAAATGATCAAACAATCAAAAATAAAAACATAAACTATTCATTTTGATGAACTAACAGAGATTAGTAATATAGTAACTATCTTGTTTACATGTACATGCACACACATATGTATGAATACTTATATACATATAATCTTTTCTCTTCTTCCTTTTCTCCTTTCTCCTATTCCAATTGTCCTTTCCTTTTGACCACTTTCTTTCTCTTTCATTATCACAATATCTATTGTACATTTTGAATCTTATTAATGTTTATAATTTTTAATTGTAGAAAAATCTATTACTCTGTGTGTTGGGGGAAGGGGCTAGAACTGCCTGAATTATGTACTAAGGTATAGAAAAATTCCAGACAGAAATTATGTAAAGGCAGTTAAAAAGAGAAATATGTAGTACCTTGCTGCAATAGTTTCAGAGGTTAGAAGAAAGGTTTTGAATGTTGTTACCATAAAGAAATGATACATATTTGAATAGATAGATATGTTTAATCTGATGGAAATATTACATGATATAAACATATATCAAGACATCACATAGTGCTCCATGATATGTATAATTCTTGTCTTTATGTATCAATCAATGTAATCTAATTTTTAAAAAGTGTGTATGAGAGATGAGTGTGTGTGTGTATGTTTGTGTGTGTGTGTGTATGTGTGTCTGTGTGTCTGTGTGTGTGTGTGAGAGAGAGAGAGAGATCTACTATATACTATTTTGGAAGAAGGGATTTGCTGAGGTAACAGAGTGACAAAAGGAGAACACTGATACATAAATGAGATGTGTACACATCATATTGAGGATCAGTAAAGGCAGAGAAGGAAACAGAGGACAGAGAAGATGTAGAAATATATCATAAAATTTACAAAAAGATTAAAAACAGGGAATCGTAAATATATGAGACTTACCCAAAAAAATCAAGATGAAGTGGAGTTCAGTGAAAGCCAGAAGATAACTGACCCATGAAAACATAAGTTTCATGTAACAATGAAGACAAATGTCAGACTGCAGGGGTTACAGCACGATTGCACAGTGAGGGTGTGGTGTGTATATGCAAATGCTTCTAAGAAGAACCTAGATATTTGACCTTGTCCCTTCTTAGCCTCATTGAAGGATAAGGGCATTGAAATGGCACCTTGAGTTTATAGCTTCTGTTATCACAGTATTTGAATATTATACATATTCCATGATTGATTTTTATCCTTAGCCTAGAATGCAGTATGGTTATGGTTTATGGTTATGAGTCCACATAGAGCAAAATACTAAAATGAAGCTTTTTCCACATTTTTCTATTTTTATTCATTTTAAGTTATATATTAGCAGTACTACACTAATACACAGATAGTAAACCATAGAAATAGCATTTTGTAGGTTGAAATAAACCTAAGTACACATACATTTCTATCATTTTCTCCTCTACATCAATGGGCTTTAAGAGGTTCACTTTGATATATATTTTCCATTTAGATACCATTCATTTCATAGTCTTGGCTGATACAGAATTACATTTCACAACATCCAAATAGACACATTTACATCTGCATAAACAACAAAACCAGGTAATTTCTATTGAAAATGTTAACACTACATCAATCTTCCAAGCTTATTATCAATCTTCTTCAAATATCTGTTTGTTCATCTTGGCAAACTGACTCTTAATTTAGGTATTCAAAGTGTTGATTACTATTTTATTTCCTGTACATCTGTAACTTAGAATCACTGATTGATTTCTTCATTTTGGAATATTTTGCAAGTCTAAAAACTCTGAGACATGGGTCTGGTCTCAACGATCAGTAGCAATAGCGCTAATTTTCAATATACATGTACACGGCCTTGATCAAGTAACTAACTTTTCTGAATCTCATTTTCCTTCTTTGTACAATAGTACTAACAACTAAAGTCCATGGTTATTGTGAGAATTCACTGAGATAACATGTAACAGCAGCTACTATTTTTAGGAAGGTTTAAAAAATAATATATGAGACTCTATTGTAACTTGCTTTGCAGTTATCTATATGCATATTTCTTTACAGAGAAATATCCCAAGACTTGTGCAGAAATGGGTGCATTTTTTTTCTGTATCACTGGAGTCTAGCATGATGACTAGAATTTTATTATTGTTAAATTCATATTTATTAAGTGAGTAAATAACACCTTGGTAAACTGGTAATGTTATGTTTAACAAATATTTCAAGCCATCATTAGCATCAATGCAAAAAGCACCTTACATTTGAATAGCCACACAAGCACTGCAGCCTTAAACCTTGTCCTCCTTGTCCTCTTGCTCAGAATTTTCACTTGCCTTATTTAAACTGCAGAGGTAATTTTACTCTGTGAAATGTTCCAGAGTTGTCTAGTATGAAGCAAAATTAGTCCATTGATGCTGGGTCAAAATGTTGAGCAGAATATGTATTAGTTTGAAATGTGTTAGAAGCTAGAATCATATAAAATCTATAAAGAAATCACTTAAATGAAAAAAAGTGTTAAAATCACACATGTATCTGAAATAATTTCTACTTACATACTCTTTACCCCATAACTATTTCTACATAAAGATAGATTTTGCTTGATCCTGTAACCATGTTCTTTTCTGTATTTAAAAGTAAAATAATCATATATCCTGTCTTTAAGCAGTAATATCAGATGTAATGCATCTTGATGTGATTAACTAGATAAAAATACTTCTAACATTGTAAGTATAAACACCCTTGAATGTTATTTCTTCAAACAGAGAACATGTGATCACAGATAGTATCTTCATTTTCAAAGAGAAAAAGTATGATGTTATTTAATTAAAGTTGATTTTGTGACAGCTGGTTTCAAAATACATACATTCTAAAATACAATATATACAGAACACAAATGGTCTGTGTTGCATTTTCAGTCACAAATCTTTCCCATTCCTGCATTCTTCCAGATGTCCTAACTTTAGTTGCATCATTACTAGTGATAATAGTCTATTAATTTTTCCATTGTCCTCTCATTCTGCATTTTATATGTGAGTGTATTTCAGTGAGAACAGTTAGGTCCTGTTCTTTGTCCTCGGAACACTTGGATGATCCGTCTTCGTATCTGCTTGTTCTTCACACTGTACACAATGGGGTTTAGCACAGGAGGGAGCAGCAGATAGATATTGGCCATGAGCATGTGCATTATTGGTGGCAGATGTTTCCCAAACCTGTGGATCATGGTGGCACCAATGAAAGGAACATAGAAGAGGAGCACAGCACAAATGTGAGAGAGGCAAGTGTTGAGAGCTTTGAGCCTTTCAGCTCTGGAGGCAATGCCCAGCACTGTCTTCAGGATGAGTACGTAAGAAAAGAGAATCATCACAGCATCAAGTCCCAATGTCAAGATGGCAATAATGAGTCCATAGAGGCTGTTGACACAGGTGCTGGCACAGGCTAGCCGCATTATATCTTGATGAAGACAATAGGAGTGAAACAAGACATTGGAGCGACAGAAGGGCAGCCGCTTTATGAGGAAGGGCACAGGGAAGACCACACAGAATGCTCGAGTGAGGACAGCTATTCCAGTCTTTGCAATAACACCATGGGTGAGGATGGATGCATAGTGCAGTGGGTCTCGGATAGCCACAACTCTGTCAAAGGCCATGGACACTAAGACTCCGGAGTCCACTAATCCAAATACATGTATGAAGAACATCTGTGCAACACATGCATCAAAGGCAACTTCAGGGGCCTTGAACCAGAAGATGCTGAGCATCGAGGGCAGGGTTGACATGGAGAGACTCACATCGGTCACAGCCAGGATACAGAGGAAGTAGTACATAGGCTCATGGAGACTCTGATCTACCTTGATGACTGCAAGGATGGTACCATTTCCCAGGAGAGTGAGCACATAGAGAAATCCCAAGGGAAAGGCCATCCAGGGGTCCTTTTCTGGCATCCCTGGGATACCTGTCAGAATGAAACTATGGTGATTGGTATATGATTCAGTCAAGTTCTTCATGATGTTTGCACCTTTGGTTAAAGCTGGAACTCCAACTTAGCTTGGGGTTTCTAAATTGAAATATATTCTCATATAAGTAAATGGCTTTATGAATACATAGATGCAATGTAGAAGAAAGAATTAAATGAAAACCAGTATTTGGGTGGTGGTTGCATCACTTTAACCTTATGCTTCCCACAAAGTTAGATGTGATGACCTTCTTTCTATTGGATTTAATTTTTTCATCTGGAAATAAAGCCAAGACTAAACACCCAGTGTCTATACAGTAGAGAATTTCCAACTGTTCTCCTTTTACAATTCTCCAGATCTGGCAGGAAAAAAACATCCATACCCATGAACTTAATAGCACAGAACAGTTAGCTAATTTTAAAACCTACTAAACTCACATTGTTGACACCACATATACACCTACACACAAATTCCAGTGTTGCCACAAAGCAAACCAACATCCATACAAATCAGTATGTGTGTTAAAAATATTTTCTATCTGCCTAGGCGTTTATACAACTATGTTTATATTGAGCTACATGTACAATTAGACACATCAGTAAAGTTGTTCAAATTAACATTTCACCTTCACAAATTTCAAAAATGTATAGTTTTTCTTAACTTCATTTTAAGAGCAGCAAACAAAATTTACTGACCTGTACACAACCACATATATGAAATATAATGTATCACTCACACGGATTTTATTTTGAGAGTTGTCTAGCACACCAGACCATTGGGAGCCATTCTTGAAAACTCTTACTGTATCTAACCAACATTTAACTAACTTCCAAACTTGCCTCTAAAACACATGAAAAGTTTACTCCCTTTCTATTTTAATAACTAATAAATAGTGTATACCATTTATTCCAACTCCCTAGCTGATGTTTCTGCATCTTCTTGTGCACTCTTACAATACATTCTTTTCCTACATCATAATAAATTTGTTTTACTAGAAATCTTATTTATTCACTACAAGCAAAATTCCTTTAAAGACTTCCAGTGTACTTAGAACAGAGTCTTAAATTCAAATCTTAGCCTTCAAGATATACCATGACTTAAGCCCTTCTTAGCTCTCTACTTCCAATTTATGCCTTTTACTTTCCCCTTTGGTCTCTTCAATTCAACGAACTTTGCTGTCTTTAAACTTCCTGGGTCTTACTAAGCTATTTCCCAATACAGGTTTCTACATTCTCCAGTTTCAGGCTTTCCCCTAATCCTTCTAATGTTTCCTTTAGACCAGTCCTTCCCAAATAAGGCTTTCCCAAATGCTTATACTGGTTTGAGTCTCCTTGGGATGCTGTATGTATACATTCTGGGGTTTTTTCTTCTTATAAAAGAATATAGTTAATTAAAGACTACATAAGTACTTGTTAAATGCTTATCTCTCCTACTAGAAGTTAAGCTCCATGACAGAAAAATACATTTTCTTGTTCATCATCTCACAGAGCATATGCAGTGCACAAATGAATATTTCCATATGTGCTGAATCAAGAAAGAAAACAATGAATAAGTATGTAAAACTGAATGTCAGACTTAATTTTAAGAAGCACTAAAAATCCTCAAACACTTCCCTGATCTCCAACATTGAAAGTCACTAAGAAAGAAGAAAGCTCTCTTCCTCTGAGGGGCCTTTACAGGAACATAAATGGAGAATTTTTGAGAAACACTGTATTTTTTTTCTCATGTACCTACTTGAGAAAAGAAAACTTCCATGAGCTGATCTGGAAACTCTGAAATCCAGGATGGGATCAGGACATAAAACTAGGTGGCTTCACTTCTTATTCTATCCCTTCTTTCTCTGCTGTAGGAGGATTAGCTTTTTGGGAAACTTGTTTTTCTAATTCTAATCTCTCAGAATCCTTGAATGATACTGTAGTCCACTTATGATGAGCCTTATAAACAGACCCCTGGCTTCTCCCCAAATAAATTGCAGTGGTCAGATCTGAACAAGCTGGTTGGATGCCTGCTTAACCCTCTGGCTGTACTTTGAGGAAGAAGCTTTGTTATACTCTACATGTTGTGTGAGAGCCTTTCACTTCTCCAGGCTTGTTGATCCCTCATCTCAAGTAATTCTGATGTCTTTCTGTTGGTAATAATTATTCCGTTAGAATCTTCTGGATATTTTTCTTGGGAAGTCCTTGAAAAATGCTTAATAATCCGTTATTATTAAAGTCTCTCAGTCCCCAATGCCACCTAATGCACTGCACAGAAATATTTAATTTTTGCTTTCCCCTTCCTTTTCACTGATTTTGATTGCTTTTCTTGACATAAACATATTTTATCCAATCTTTTTTTCTCAATCCTATTACCATTCTCTATCTTTTCCCCTTTATATTTTTCTTGACTATTCAGTATCCTCTTTTCTCTGCTTCCCAATGAAATTCTTGTTTACTCTTTCATTTTATCTTTATTTCCTATTTTCTGTGCACTATACCCTCTTCCACAGTGTCTTTTATTCCTAACAACACTTGCATTTTACTTCTTTCCACCACTGTGTGATACTCTACAGAAGTCTCATGTGTTTTAAACATCTCCCTTACTAATTTCTGTAAGAATTTACTGAAATAATGCACATAAATTATCCCACACAGAACTATCTAAGGCTAACTTTTTACCTGCAGGTTCCAATTCTGAATTACTTTGGCTTCTGTCCTTCCCTGAGGCTGCATGCAGAGGATTTATGAAAATGGCTCAAACCTCTGGTGGTGTCAGGAGCCAATATGATTCTACAAGCATTTCACAACTACTCCAGAAAGTGTCCCCTGAGGGATGGTAAGTAGTGCTGCCTGTACACATGGGCTATTCCATCCTAGATTCCCAAAGCCTAGAACTAAGTCTGTCCTTCATCTGTCAGGCTGTCTTCCCTTCAGCCAACACATCTCAAAGTTTTCTTCATTTTTATTTTTATATATTTTCTCTCCCTCTCCTTTCTCTTCTTTCTCTCTCTCTCTCTCATAAACACATTCATATATGCATTTATTCAATATGTGTAGAAGAGCTTCCATTTCTAAAGATAGCTAGAATGCTTAAGTAATTGATTCCTAAAGTTTGAGGAAATAGATGTTTGAAGAGATAGATTTAAACATTATACAATGTTTACATGTATTGAAACATTATATGGTACCCCATTAGTATGTATAATTTTTATGTTTTTATCTATGAGATAAAAATAAAATTTGAAAGAATTAATTTCCAGTAGAGCATTTGAACCATTATGCACCTGCCAAGCATAGTATGTTGCTATATATACTCTGAGTTTTTGGATAGTAAAACCTAACAGTCCATCATCTAAATTAGAGAATTTATTACTTTCTAACCCAAGTCACTGAATTCCTTACTACTTGAATTTCCTCATTTGTAAATTCAAGATTATGTGTAATGCATTATTTATTGCATAATTTTTAAAATGAGTTACTACTACATATGCAGAATTTATCATACTGCCTAACACAATGTTAATTGCACAATAAACATTTACCATTATGGTCAAAATAACACTTGTTATAAGTGGAATACTCTGTGTTGGTGTTCAAGATAAAGTTTCAGCTGACCTAAGAAAATTACCAGAGTCTTCCAAATCCCCGTTACTCAAAGTATGGTCCTTGGACAAGTGGTATAAGTATTCCAGGAAATTAAAATGTAAATGTAAAATTTATCTTTCACCCCAAACACACTTAGTGCATTTTAACAAGACCTCCCAAGTGATGTGCATACATATTAACATTTGAGAAGCAGAGTTACAAACCACTCTTTCTTGTTAATTCACTTCTGCAAATATCAGGGTTATGGCATTAGTTCCAATAGTAAAACCAAGCATTCAGAGGCTGATTCTAGCTAATAAGATGATATATAAATCTATATTCAGTTCTACTAATGTCTTCAACCTGTTTGAATTAGGTTTTTTTAGATTTTTTTTATTTTAAAGAGGATAAAACAAAGGAAAATAAAACAGAATAAAACCAATCAAAACAAACCAGTGTAAGTGATACAGGACTTCAAAACAATATGAAATCATATTAATTAATAGTTACCATAATGCCTCTTATCTTCAAAAAAATAACTGCAGATACCTTCAGACATAGTAAAAATAAAACAGAACAGAACAGAATGGAACAGATTGAAAAAAAACAATAAATGCAATAAAAGACTTCAAAACAAGACAATAGTTAATACAAATGGCTACCATAATACATCTTGCTATCTTTGAAACAGCTGCCCATGCCATTGGATATAACGAGATCAAACAAAACAAAACAGAACCAAACCCAACCCATCAAACCAATGAAAATGATACAGGGCTTCAAAACAAGATAATAGGGAATTAGCAATGGCTACCACCCTCTGAAGGAGATCCCCTCACAGATGCCACATGTGCACTGTCATCCTCTGAATAGATAATCAGACTACTGGCCCTAGACCTGCAAAGTCAGTGAAACACCAAACACCACAAGCATCAAATTGCATTTCACCTGAATAGCTATCATTGCAGCCTGTGTTTCTCTGGATCAGCCGGTCGCTTATGGGGTGGAAGGGAGGGATTGGCTCTTCTTGTTTGCCAGCCTGTGTACCGGCAGCGGCACATGCATGGTACTGGTTCACAGGGAGGGCTTGCTTCCTGGTGAATTCTCTGAATTAGTTTTATAGTCTTTTTAAGATGGAAGGCTGCCTCTTAAAATGGCATCAGCATGCATTGAACAGCTCAAGACAGTATAGCATGAAAAGAAGAGATAGTGTAGTCAACAAATAGATGAACTTTAGTCAGTAGTGGAAATTTCCTGATGCCTGAAGTCTTGCAACCTTAGCAATAGCATTGGTGGAAACTATGGACTGACTAAGCCAGCTCTGACTGGCCATTCCACCTTACCAAGAGGAGAGCATCAGGCTTGCTTGTGTAGATGTGTTTCTGTGTTAATATAGATACACAGGCAAGTAAATACTGATGACAAGCCCCATTTCAGACAGACAGCCCTTTTGCTTGACCTAATTTTCACTACAACCCTGTAAGACTTTCCAAGAGAAGAATTTCATTTTGTGCCATCAGGAGCCAATCATAATATCATCTAATAAAAAACAGCTACAAGGTTTCAATTGTTTTTTCCAAAAATACATATTTATTATAGAAAATGGAGCCGAATTTTCCAGACACCACAGTAAATCTCCTTAGAGTTGAATCAGTCTAGTAAATGTCTTAGTGTTCACATAGAGATGTATCATTTACTTGAGGTCTTTAGCATGTTCACAGGAGAATATATTACAGTATTTCTACCTATCTACATCATTTTTTTCTCATTTTCCATTGCTAAAAAGTTGATCAATAACCATAAACACATTTTTAATTTAATTTTATTTTTCAAATTTATCTGATTTTCACATTTTAGTTCTAATAGTTCTGTCTGTTTCCTGCCTGAATAAAAAATAGTCAAAATTGAGGATAGCATATATTGTTATATCTGTTTACACTATATTTCATTATATTTGATTTTTTACCTTAGTATAGTTTAAATTTTGATTTTATTCAATTTCATTGAATTTTATTATATATACTTCATGATTTCTCAAAAAAGGAACTGTGATCATAAGTAGAGGAACGACAAAGGAATAACTCATTCATTAGCCAGAAAAATTTGAGAGATTATTCCCTCTTAGTATGGTTTAGACCTAAAATGCTCCTCAAGGCCTCATGTGTTCAGTAGGTAATTGGATTATTGAGGCACTGTACTCCCAAATTCTGATAAGATCATTTTTTCAGAGGAAGACATGTAGTGTGTACTACCTGAGAACCTCTAAATGCCTATGCTATACAAAAATAGCAAGGTTTCTATGTTTCAATATTCTTGCCTAATTAGACATTTTTAAATCATTTCAGGAAATGATTTAATGATTTAATAGGCCTCACTTTCTCCTATTCCCAAGAAATTCTCTAATGTCCAATAAGCATCTTGAGCACAGACTCTAAACACCTGCCTCAGGTTCCCAAACAGGATGGAGAGGGATGAAACAGAAGAATCATCTTATGATTGCCAATCATAAAGAGAACACTTGACCAAAGCTTAGAGAGAGAAAAGGTAAGGAAGGATCATCACAAGAGTGATACAATAAAATTGGCGATGGTGTGAAGAGATTTGCATATAATTAGGACCCCACTTGCTGAGAAGTAGGATAATTTCCATTAATTAGACTACCCTAGACAAAACTAAAAGCCATGTTTTCTAGTTGTCACATTGGGCCCTTTGCTATATGCTTGACCAGTGACTACGTGTACCTGATATATTTGATGTTTTCTGTTAAATTTGTGGAGTGGTGGGGTGATCTAATCTAAGTTGATACTTTGTTATCCCTCTCTGAAAAGAGCAACGAAAAGAAAACTTAATCTGTACAACCCCAGTCTTGAGAACAATGGATGCACCTAAAAACTGTGTAAGATATGTCAAATGCCCAACAATTCAGACCGTGGCAGAGAGGCTGTTCATCTGTTTGATAGTTAAGGAAAACGAGCATTGGAGAGACTGGGAGATTTAGAGGGTTGTTTTGTTTTGTTTTTTAACTGAGGTTGATTCCCAGATTACCTGAGTAAGTTTGGCAATTCTATTGCCTTTTTTTTAAAACCAGGAATCAAACTCATGACCTTGCACTTACTAGGCAAGTCTTTGAGCCACTGAGCTAAATCCCAAGCCACTTCTATTGCTTTTAAGAACTTTAATTTCTTCATCTGTACAATAGAGATAGGAATTACTACTGTATTAATTATGTCAGTAATTTTCATAGTAGTTGAGTGCTTCATGAATATTAACAGTATTGATCTAACATGAAATCTGGAGGATACAGTCAATGTCTGTACAAATTATATAAACTTGTATCTTTATTTTATGCTGATCCATTTCCATGAACAGAGTACATTATGAACAAAAATTGTGCAGGTTGATCAGAAATCAAGGAGGGTTTTTGTGGGAAGGGGAAGATTTTCCCATCTTTGGAGTCTTCAAATATTTCAGTCCTAGAGAGAAAAATACAAGAAGGGCAATACTAACTAAGGCACAATCATTTTCTCTTTTCCCATCTTTGAGCCCATAACTTTTATCAGGTCACATTCTGTAAGGGAGACGTCTCCAGAGGTACGTACAAGTCAGTCTTCTAGAACACATATTTTATTAGTATGAGCAGTTTAACCATCATTTTAATGACTAGTGGTTAAGTTAGGAAATTTCTTACAGTTAAGGTGATTTTCAAAAGACATCACTTATAGAAAGCAAACAGTTAAAAGCATTGGTATGTAGTACTACAATGTGGTGTAAACTTCAACCTATACACTGAGCTAGGGGCCTTAAATAACTGCATGAAGTCCATAAGCAAGAATGTCTTGTCCTATTTCCTCCAATATAAAATGTGAGCAATGTCTCATAAAATTTCAGAATATTTATATGAATTACATGAAAAGCACTAAATAAACACTTGCTGATATTTGTTACTGATGGCATTACTGGTTTCCTTTCTTTGAAACTCAAATATCCTCCAGTCAGAGGACAGTAACCTTCTGTCTTTAGAACTTAGCTCCATACTCAATTTTATCATTCCTTTGGAACTATAAAGATTGGCGCTAATATCTCAGACTTCCTGACAGGTTCCCAGTTGGGATAAAGCTTCCATATTCAAAAACTTCTTATTCATGAACTTATTTCCAAGAAAAGAGGGAGCAGTAGTCATTTGCTCTTCACTCTTGTCTTCAGAATTTGGAGAAGCCTCTCTCGGATCTGCTTGGTACGTACAGCATACACAATGGGATTAAGGATTGGAGGAATGAGGAGATAGAAGTTGGCCAGCAGAGTGTGGATTGGAGGAGACACATGGTGACCAAATCGATGAATGAGAGAAGAAACAGCAATGGGAACATAGAAGATCAGGATGGTACAGACATGAGAACTGCATGTCCCCAGAGTTTTAAACCTGGCTTCAGGAGTGGCCAGCCCCATTACAGCCCTGAAAATCATCACATAGGAGGCAGTAATAGCCATGGAGTCCAGGACCAATACCACAAACCCAATGCTCAGTCCATAGACATTGTTGACTCTGCTGTCACCACACGTCAAGGTGATGATAGCCATGTGTTCACAGTAAGAGTGGGAGATGACATGGCTTTTATAAAGGGGCAGCCTCAAGCGGATCATCAGAGGCAGGGGTACAATGTAGAGAACTCCTCGGAGGAGGGCAGCCAATCCTAAACGACCCACCAGTGCATGGGTGAGCACTGCAGTATGATGCAGTGGGTTGCAGATAGCTACATAGCGATCAAAAGCCATGGCAAGAAATATGCCTGATTCAACAGTGGCAAAGCAGTGGATAAGAAACATTTGGGCCAAGCAAGCATCTAAGCCAATGTCACCAGCACCAAACCAGAAAATGCCTAAAAGTTTGGGCATAGTGGAAGTGGACAAAACCAGGTCAATGATAGCCAGCATACACAGGAAGAAGTACATGGGCTGGTGCAGGCTACGCTCTACCCTTATAACAGCCAGGATGGTGACATTTCCCACCACAGCCACCAAATACATGGAGCCAAAGGGGATAGAGAGCCAGATGTGCAGGAACTCCAGTCCTGGGATGCCTGTGAGGTGGAAGGATCTGGGTATTGAGCAAACATTATGAAATGTGAGCATGGCTATTTGCAAGTAAGCTTTCTCACATGCAACAGAACTTTTGTTCCCTGGAAAGAAAGGACAATATTTCACCCTTAAGTCATGTAATACAAAATAAAGTCATTGAATAGATGCTATAAACGTTTAGAAAAAAATTACAGAATTTTATACTATGAGTGTCATATTACACTACAATATCCATGAAATTTTAACAAGCACAAGCAAAAATATATATTTGAATAAGTGATTGCCTTTTTGCAACATGACATACAACCAGTATGTTCTTGCATCAATGAATGAACTGACCTAGGCAGCTCTATACTCTTTTTGTATTTATCTCTGCAGGCTTGTTATGAGAAAACTATTGGGTCTGTATTATAATGCTTTACAGTTTCTGGAAGAAGTTGAGATATCAGGTCAGACTTCGGAGACAATCCAGCCTCTGTAGTGAATAAAAGCTTAAACTTGGGACCCTTGTTGACTGTTGGATAAGCTGGAATTTCTGATCTTCAGGACAAAATCACCAAGCAGAAATGTAGAATATTGAAGATGGGATACTGAAGAGTGCAAATAAGGTTCTTCCTGAGAAGTGAATCCTACTGAGGCTCAGTTTGTGTACCTAATAATCCAGTGGCAGAACTTGGCAAGGGCCACCTCCTCCTTCCTTTATTGAGACTGAAGCAAAGGTCATCACCAGGAAAGAAGAAGGTACACTCACCATTCAGTGCAGAGTGGCAGAAAGCCCTAGGAGATGACTATTTAGCAAAAAAAAAAAAAAAAAAAAAAAAGTTTAAAAAGTGTTTATTCAGAGTCCAGAGCAACCAGCTTTAAAAAATGTCTACAGGGAAAGACAAGCAAACAGTTTGTGCTGTGGTGTCTTGTTTTGTGTTTACCTCTCCCCACTAAAGGATGAAGCCACAATCTGTTTTTATGTATGTTAAAGAAATTGGAGGACAGATAAGGAGCATTTAAGAAGCTTTGTCTACCGCGTCTTGTATCTAGTTAGGAAGACTATATCTAAATAATCTGGTAATCTGGTTTAGGAATATTCCAAATCGTAACTTCAGATACTGCCAAACGGAGCTTAAAGGAACTACTTTATTCTGTCAGTAAAAAACAACTACCCTTGCTTCACAACAAACTTTTTAAAAAACTGTTTCCTGAAGTTACCATGAGATTACACGAAGTGTGTCACTTAATAATGTATCCCTTTTTATGCAGTTGAGACTGATGCACAGAACCTAGAATATTCTCAGTAAACTTCAAAGAACTTTGATCTGTCTATCTCTAGGGAGTTGTGTTTCTGGAAAAATGACTACCATGTAATCCCACTTCAGTGACTTGATCTATCTTACAACATTCTCTCTCTCTCTCTCTCTCTCTCTCTGTTTTCTGAGACAAGGTTTCACTAAGTAGTTGAGATAGGCCTTGAACTCACTATGTAGCCCAGCCCAGACTAGTGTTGCACTTGCTGTGATCCTCCTGTCTCAGCCTCCCAAGTGATGGGATTACAGACATGTGTCAACATTTTCTTGTTGTAAGGTAGATTCATGTTCCAATTTTCAAAATCTATGAAATGGGTACAGTGCTAGCAGTATCTATTAAAAAGGAAGACAAATGTCTGTCACTAGGGCTGGGAAGAAGAAGGATTGCACAGGAGCTGGCCTATGAAGTCACAAGGAAAGGCAGGGCAGGGGCACAGCTATAGGAATCTGAGTTGGCTTCCTTACCCTGTAATTACCATGTGCCCCTCTACCTCCTGGAGTGATGCCTCCAGAATCTGACAGTTATGGACCATGGCATCCAGACAGCCTTCTCCTCTGGTTCCCAAGCCAGCCCAGCCAATGTGAGGCACTCATGGGAGTTAAGACACTAATACTAGAGATCAGAGTCCTGCTCCTAATTCCTTTCCCACTAAACATGTTTGGCAATGTCTTGTCTTCTACAGAAGCGCTAAGTCCTGAAAACTGACCCTTGTGTTCTGGTGACTACATCTTCCCTCACCTGTAGGCCTGGATTAGGCAGCACTGCTCACTGTTAGTCCTGACACTTCACCATCCTGTCGTCCTCCTCCAGGTTCCCTGCACCTCTGCATGGAGCCCCTTGCGTTGTTCCCATGGCCATACCATGTGTTTCTCTTGTGGATATTAGACCAAGTTCTGACAATGTACATTGTTTACCCAGTATCATCTCTTGGCATGCAAATGGCTCCCTTAACAGGACAAAGAATCTGAGACAGCACAAGTCATGCAACTGGTTCTAGCTCAAAGGCTAGATAACTAGTCTTCTGTAACATGAGTATGTTACACTAACCATGTGGAAAATAAGAGTTTTGCTTTACTCCAGAAAATGGAGAGGACTTAAAACATTAGAAAGAGTTGCCAGGTAAATTTTTCTGCACCCTGTTTCTTCTGCATAGCTGTCACTCTTGTTTTGGAGGAGGTCACTTCAGGATCTATCTTCCCTTTAAATGCCATTTGAGCCCCTTCAGTACTGCCCTTTGGGGATGGCTCCCTTGTAGATGTGGGCAGAGAAGTTGTGTTGTAGGAAAATCTCAGAGGCCCAAGTCACAGATGAAGCTAAATGTAAACCAGGTGAACAATGGACATGAAAGATGACTTCTTGTCAAAGCCAGCAGTCATCTGTCCCACCACAAACCATTATAGAGCCAAGCCAAATACTCTCAATCCTTCTAGACTGACTTAAGGGCCTAAAACCAGAGACTTGATTTTTCTTTCCTTCTCTATTCCTGACAGCACACAGGGCTGTCTTCCTGCTGGATATTCCAACTCTGCTTCATCTCTTTCTCTTCCTATCTGACTTTGAACATATCATGAAACTGAAAAAGATTCCTATGATTGGGGAGCTGTGCCTCCGCTACTACTGAGAGTGGCCTGTGCTGATTTTTCTCCCAGAGACCTAATATTAGTACTTCCTAAAGCCTTCTTAATCAGAAATGGCTCTTAAACCTTAAGTACATCCAGGAGACCATAGCAGTTCCTCCCACCAAACTCCCCATCCAGACACATTCTCCATAGCGGACCACAGCTCTTATATTCCACACCCTGCTTCCTACTGAACATCTGTTTCCCAGATGTATCATTTTCTTTTATCTCTGAGAATTAATCATGTTATTTTCTGGTAGAAATTGGCCTATTTTCCTCACCTGGCAAATCCTTGCACATCCACCTTGCCACAGCTTAAATATTACCTTTTCAGGGAAGCCTGCTTTAACTTCAGCACCCTATTTCTGAACTGCACAGTTCTGGGAAGCGCCTGCCTCTACGAATGTTTCCCCTGGAAGAGTGTGAGTTCTAAAAATGGAGGGATTATGTGTGTCTCCTCTACTATAGATTCTGTGATAGCACAATACCTAGCTCTCTTCAAGCACCTTAAAGTACGTTAAAGTCTTTTATTGACATTAAGGAACAAAAAGCTTCTTCATTCTTATGTGTGGTTCTCTGCAGATTCTCACCATTAAGTCCCCTTCCAAGAGAATTCTTCTCACTGAGTCTTTTCTTACACAGAAGCTTGACTAAAGCTGGCTGCCCAGGAGTCCAGATCTGTGCATCCTTATAAGGTGGGGATTCTTCCCAATGACGCTTGCTCCTCTTCCAGGTTTTGCTTCAAAAGATGTTCTTATGAAATAGGAATCTCTATAAAAGATATAACTGCATGTATGTTTAGATGTGTGGCATTGATGACCATATTTCTAGGTTCTTGTTGGATTGTTGAACAGATCTGTTTGCACTCTCACTGCTTTAGTGCCTACTTTGTGTGCTTTAATCCTGTAACTTGAATAACTATGTCTAAAAGAACAATGTGTAATGTATCAACTAGTGATTTCTTACGATTTATCTTCTTTTCTTGAAATTCTGTAATATTTCTACCTTTTTCCTGTTTTTTTTTCTCTTTAAATAAAAAAATGAAAAAAAAAAGATGCTCTTACCTGAGCTGAATCATATCAGAAGAACCTGAGGCTCTGCAATCACCTCAGGAGACCTTGTACTTAAACATTCTGCTCAGGAGCCTAGGGAATTCCATCTGATAGAAGTGGAAGGTTCAGGACTGACTGAATAACTGGCCTTACCCCAGAGGTATGAGCACAGCATTTAAATGTAAGCACAGTATACATCCTCTGCATGTCTAGGACAGGCCAGAGGGGAGTAAAGAAAAAGACAAACCCCTTGAGTTATAATCTCTTGCACCCAAGTCCTGCTCTTTCACCTTACATCTGGGCCTCCCTGAAATCTGCAGCTATTTTCATGATACCACACAGAAATCAGAAAGCCTTTCTTGAGGTACAATTGAGGTTTCCTTGGATTTAAAAATAAGGGATTGGCTATAAATCTTTAATGGTGTTTTATCTCTATATATTTGGGGATGATGATAAAGTCCTGAATTGACTAAGACATCTCAATGACAACACCTTAAAGGCTGGGTTTACATCATTAAAAGATTTGTTCCCTGTTCTGATCTGCGTCATAAGAGGATTTTTAAGGGATATGCACAACCCCCCTGCATTTTAAAAACCCAAACTTCACAGATATCTCTTTCCTCACAAAGGAAAGAGGCCACGTAGGAAAAGCAGTCTCTCTCTTGAGGTATCCTAATAGAATACCCAAGAGTTGGTGGAGCATCATACGCTAGGAAATGCAGAAAGGCATAGTCTTTAAACCTCCAAAGACTTCAGTCTGAAAATCTAGTTACACATTCACTGTGACCTTAAACTATTCCATCTCTACTTCCATCAAATGTAAAATGGGAATGAAACCTATTTGTTTGAATAGGTGCAATTTAGATACTATATATAGCAATTATTACTATTCCATCTGCATTTCAGGAGCTCTTGTAGGCCTTGGAGACAAAAACGTTATCCTTCAGACCAGGAAGCAGTATGGCCAGAGAAGAGGCTAATGCAGTTAGAATCATTGCAGGAAGAATTCATTTTCTCCTTTCCTTTTAAAGATTCCTACTTCCACAGAACCTGAGGAAAAACTAGGAAACTTCCATGCTTCTCCACAACCATAAGCTTAACATTCTGTGTAAAATCAGTGCTAATTACCAAAATAGTTTCCTTGCCTCTGCTTGTCCATGTCCTGTACCCTCAGCCTAGCAAGGAAAAGATAGTCGTTCCATACAAATTCACATCCAGCTTCCAAAACTTGATTCAGTATTCATCCAGTGGATGAGATTTCTTTGATAAATTTAAGAGGGTGAGAGTCTGCATGATATTTAAAAATCATTAATAATCAAGTCAATGCATTTGTGAAATTGTTTAAGGTTATAGTAAAGAGTCATCCCTTAATCCCGTATTAACTGTCTTTTCATTTCTTTAACTGATGGAGATGTACACATCAGATGTGCATAACAATATTTCATATATTACCTTTCCCCCATAAAATAACCCAAAATCTATATTAGGTGTCTCAAATGTATCTATTGAGCTGTGGAAATAGATCGGTTAGCTGCAGACATTATTGGTGTCTATTCCAACACTGTCCAGAAGAGGGGGCTCAGCCCAAACCATGAGATGCCAGTGATAGACTGTACCCCATAATTTAAACATCAAGTTTGACCTTATTAAATATCTTAATCCTCATTTGATCCCTTTTTTCTTAAGGACCTATTGAATTTTATGGAAGAATATTATACATAGAGGATTTTTCAACCTTAGTAAATCTACTTCAGTCCACTTCCTGGTATCAATGGAAAGGATGATACAACCATATGGAGACATATCATTCAACTCCCTAGCCATCTGACTTCTAGACCTCGCTAATATATACTGCTTGATAAATATCCCTTCTATCTTTATTTCATGGCCCATTGTGGTTAATATTACTATGGCCTATTGTGGTTAATATTACTTATGATCTTGAAGAATGTGTATGCTACTGGTAAGTGGCCCATAAATGCCCACTAGATGCAGTGTTAATTTTCAGGTCAATAGAATTTTTTCTGTGAGGAGCTTTAACATTCTTCCCCTTGGAGTGAAAAGTTCTAGGCAAGAAGAGACTAAGTTTGAAGAAACAAGAAGCAAACACTTTGCTAGTGCATTACTAGCACTAAAAGTGGTTCGATTCCCACTACTTTGATTCTTAGACTCATTAATGCTATCGGTGGAAGAAACAGCACTATAAAGTAGACTCTGATTCAGAGCATGTAGGCTTCTGGATAATTTCATCCCTGCCCTGCAAAGCATTGCCACCCACACAGTACTGTAACAGTCTTCAAAACCTTATTCTGTTGTTCTGTCAACCCAGATATTACAGGATGGGGAAGAATATGTTAAAAAAAAACACTAAAAAGAACAATATGTAATCTATCAAATAGGGATTTCTTACTGTTTATCTTCTCTTCTAGAAATTCTGTAATATTTCTACCTTTTTCCTGTTTTTTTCTCTTTAAATAAAAAAGTATAATTGCTATTGTAAAAAAGAGAAAATAGGAAGTGCTATAAAAGATATAACTGCATGTATATTTATGTGTGCAGGATTGTTACCCATATTTCTTAGTTCTTGTTTGATTGCTGAACAGATTTGTTTGCAGTCTCACTGCTTGAGTGTCCATTTTGTGTGCTTTTAATTTTGTAACTTGAACAACTATTTCTAAAAGAGCAATATGTAATTTATCAGCTAGTGATTTCTTACTGTTTAGTTTTTTTTTGAAATTCTGTAATATTTCTCTCCTTTTTCTGTTTTATCCCTTTAAATAAAAATTTTAAAAAAAAACTGAATTCCACAAGCATAAGCCAATCATTGTGCTTTTTTTTTTTTTTTGCTGTAAAGTGTATTCTTCTCCTTCTCCTTCTCCTCCTTCCCCTTCCCCTTCCCTTCCCCCTTTCCCTTTCCCTTCCCCTTCCCCTTCCCGTTCCCCTTCAAAGTTCTTCTTTTTTTGGGATTTTTGGTTTTGGACTTGTTTTGAGACAGGGTCTTGCTATGCAGTTCAGGCTGGCCTGGACCTCACTTTTTTAGCCCAGGTTGGTCTTGAACTAACAACAATCCTCCTGCCTCAGCTTCTTGAGTGCTGGGATTATGGGCATGCAACACCATGCCCAGTGGAAAGTGTATTCTTAATGCTTAAGTGTGGGATGTAATGACACTGATAAAGCATTCAGTAAGTCCAAATAGTTTCCAACATAATTGGATTTGATAGATCGAATGGACCAGATAGCAAAGCAATTTGCATAAGAGCTGGAACCCAGAGCAGAACAATCTCTTCTTGGCCACTTAAAACTAGCACATTCTGAACCACTTGGTAAGTGATCTGGAACAGTATATCCAAGTCAAGGACTTTTCCCTTAAATCTAAATAGACCCACCAGTTGTTGTACCTCTGTATTCACCACTTTCCTGTCACTGGGACAAAATACCCAACACCTGCAACTTAACAGAAAGTTTAACTCAGTTTCAAGTGGATTTACTCCAAAGTCAGTTGGCTAAATATAGAACAGAATGGCCAAAGGATATGGTGGAGATCAGATGTTAGGTTTAACCTTTTAATCCATTTCAAGTTCTGTGTAAAGTAAGAATGTAGGTCTATAATTTCACATGTGGATATCCAATTTTTCCAGCACTATTTATTGATAAGATTGTCCAATTCCACTGTGTGTTCTTGGCAATTATTTTTTAAATTTTTATTTTAAAGATAATAAGAAAATACAACCAAACAAGACAGAATAGAGCCAATCAAAGCAATGCAGTGAAATTGGTGCAGAACTTCAGAGCAGGATACTGGAATAACAATAATAGTTACCATAGTATATCTTGTTATTTTCACAATAGTTGTCCATTCAATCAGATGTAGCAAAATCAAACCAAAAACAGAACACTATTTCAAAACAGAATATTGAAAAGAACAAAACAGTCAGAATAAAGCAAAACACTGAAAACAATATTAGCCTTCAAAGAGAAGGTAGAAGGAAATCCCCCGTATTTGCTATATTGCACACTGTCATCCTCTCATAAGATGCTCAGGCCTCTGGCCCCAGGCCTGCATAATCAACCAAACAATACAAGCATTTAGTTGCTTTATGTACCTTAGCTGCTATCAACTCCGGCTGACCTTGAAACCATCCAGTTGGCAACTATTTTTAAAACCAGTAAATTATAAATCTGTAGATATATTTCTGGGCTATCTTTCTGTTCATTGATCTATACTGTTTTTATGCCAGTGTCATGCTATTTTGGTTTCTATATCTCTGTAGCCAATTTTTGAAAGTAGGTAATAAGTCTCTAGCTCTTTTTTCTTGCTCAAGATTCCTATTCAGGATGTTTTGTAGTCCTGTGCAGATTTTTTATTTCAGTGAAAACATTCTTTGGAATTCTGGGGGGAAAAACACATTTAATTTGTAGGTCATTTTGAGTAACATGGAGATTTTTAACAATTTTTTTATCCCTTAAAAGATCTTCCATTGTTTTCAGGGATTTTTAGTGTTGCTTTATAGTCTTTAGAAAACCATGTACCTTTTTTAAGAGCAGAAAATATTTATTGAGAAAAGATAGCAATATATGTTGGGGAAAGAAAGTTTCTCTGTAAGAGATACTAATGGATCCCAAGTGGGTTAACGAGGACCCCACTTCTGCAGGGAGTTTTATAGAGCAAAACCATGAGATAAGGTGGGAAAACTATAATTTTCTGTGTATTTTTTATCTCCTTGGTTAAGTATCTCTAAGTACTTCTTTATACTATCTATCATAAATGAGACTCTGGGTTCTTTCTTAGATAGGTGATTGAAGACCTAAAATGCCTTCATCATCCTGTTCTGATCATATAAATACTATTTTGTTTTGTGTGAATGCATTGAGTGTGAAGATATGGACAAGTATTTGGAAGAAAACAAGAGACAATATGATAGATAGTGAAGATCTCTGATTGTCTTGCTTTGAAATCTGTGTCTCTTACATTGTTTTCTTATGTTCTGTTTTGTTATGTTTAATTTTACCCTCTGTAAAATAAAAATTTTTAAAATGAAAAAAATGCTCCTGGGTTTTATGGCTTTGTTATCCGGAATATTACTAATTTTTTTATTCCAATAGCTTTTTGGTGGAGCCTTAAGGTTTTCTATATGTGATGGCATTTGAAAACAGACAAATTTACTTTCTTTCTTATTGAAATGGTTCTTCTTTCTTGTTCTTTCCCAGTTACTCTCACTGGTACCTCCAATAACACAGCAAATAGTAGCAGCAAGGGCAACAATATTTTCTCTCAAGCATTCAGCTATTCAACACTGAGTGTGATATTAGCTGTGGGTTTCTCATATATGACCTTTATTATGTTTTAAATATTTTAAAAATGTATCTTCTCTGAGTTTTATCAATAAAGAACATTGAATTGTGTCAAATGAATTCCCTGCATCTATTCAGATTATGACTTTTGTCTTTCATTCTGTTATCACATGCATTGCTTTTCAGATGTTGGACCTCTTCAAATTTTTTAGGTGAATTTGAGAAAGACTAGTGTTATTTAAATTTGTATTTTAATTCAGCAATGAAGCCATCAAGTCCTGGAATTTATTTGTTAGAAAGATTTTCTTACCAATTCAATCTCCTTACTCATTATTTCTATATTCAGACTTTCTACTTTTGAGTGTGTCAGGTTTTCTGATCCCAAGAATTTATCCATTTCTTCTAGTTTATCCAATCTGGCATATAATTGTTCAATAAGGAGTGAGGAGTGTGTCAATAAGGACTCCCCCAATTTGGAGAAAATCAAAAGGGTTTATGAGACACACAAGCACACAATAGGGACACAGTAGGGCCTCAGCTGACACAAATACTATAGACAGGGAGAATTGGTGACCTGGAATAACCTGAAGATAAAGTAATAGCAGCAACTAAAAGTTGACCTACATCAGTACTACAAGGCTTGACAGACCAGGAAGAATATAGAACTCACCCAACAGGCCTGGCAGTGGGAAATCAGGTGACAGGCCCACCTCTTCATTGTGTGACCTAGCAACTGGACAAACATCAACCTTACAGTAGGACCCCAAGATACACACTACCAACAGTTGACACTAGTTGGATTGAAGGAACAAATATTAACTCAAAAGGGGAAAATGGCAAAAGGAAAAAGAAAAATGAAATCTCAAACATTTAGCCCACCAGGGGCAAGTACAGGAAACATTGAAATAGAGCATTTCAAAAGTAACACACCAGAAACCTCTGAAAAGATAGCAAGTGAAATAAAAAAACAACTCCATGAGGCTATAGAGGAAATAAAATTTGAAGTACTCTCTCACATAAAGATAGTAAAGGAGTTGCTGAGCACAGCTAAAGAAGAAATAGAGAAAAAAGTACAGGAGCATGGGAAATTGATTGAAACCTTGAATGAGCAATATAGAAAACATGCAGAATTCATGAAACAAACTAAAAGAGAAATCCAAGAAACAAGAAATTCTATTCAAAGCTTGCAAAACCATTTAAATAAAGCTGAGGATAGAATTTTGGACAGGATCACAATTAGTGATCATAAAAGGATAGAACTTATAAAAATAACAAAGCAGCATGAAGTGACAATCCAACAGCTTCAAGATGATGCCAAGAGAAAAAATATAAGGTTAATAGGCATCAGTGAAGAGGAAGGTGTCAATGCAAATGACATAGCCAAAATATTCACAGAGGTAATAGAAGAAAATTTCCCAAACATGGGGAAAAAATCTGATATGGAGATCAGTGAGGCATATAGAATGCCAAACAGTCACAACCAACATAAATCTACACCCAGACATGTAATAATTAAGGTCTCAGACATATAGCATAGAAACAGAATACTAAAAGCTGTTAGAGAAAATGCACAACTCATGTCTAATGGAAAGCCCATTAGATTCACAGCAGACTTCTCAGCACAAACCCTCAAGTCAAGACAAGCCTGGAGTGAGGTATTTCAAGCCCTAAAAGAAAACAACTTTCAACCCACACTGATGTACCCATCAAAACTTTCATTCAAATTCAATGGAGAAACAAGATACTTCCATCACAAAGAACAACTGAAGAAATTCACATCCACCAAGCCAAACCTAGAAAGAGTATTGAAAGACATATTAAATAGAGGTAAAAATGACCACAACCCCAGAACAACAACACAAAGAAACCACCAGGTAGTACTAGCAATAAACAAGGGAGAAAAGCAGAAAGCAAACAACTGGAACATAACATGGCAAACTCAAGTCAGTACATATCAGTGATATCCATAAATGTAAGTGGCCTCAATTTACATAACAAAAGAAACAGGCTGACAGAATGGATCAAGAAACAGGATCCCACAATATGCTGTATACAAGAAACACATCTGACCCAAAAGGAAACTCATAGATTAAAAATCAAAGGATGGAAAACAGTATTCCATGCAACAGGACCCCAGAAAAAAGCAGGAGTAACTGTTCTATTTGTAGACAACATGAACTTCAAACCTAAAATGGTTAAAAGAGATAAAGAAGGTCACTACATACTCATTAGTGGAAAAATTTAAAAGGAAGAACTAACAATTATAAAAATATGTGGACCAAACACAGGAGCACCCAACTATACAAGACAGGTACTAATGGACATGAAAAACCAAATACACAAGAACACAATTATAACAGGGGACCTTAATACCCCATTGTCACAAAGAGATAGATCAACTAGACAAAAAGCAAAGAAATAACAGAACTGAATCATGCCTGTAAGCAATTGGACTAGGTAGATGTTTACAGAGTGTTCCACCCAACCACATCAGAATACACATTCTTCTCAGCTATGCATGGGATATTCTCCAAAATAGACCATGTATTACTCCATAAAACATTCTTAAGAAATGCAAAGGTATTGAAATTATCCCATGCATACTATCTGACCATAGTGCACTGAAATTGGAAATTAATGGCAACAAAAACTGAAAAGGCTGCATAAATACATGGAAATTAAATAACAACCTTTTGAACAACCAGTGGGCTACAAATAAAATTAAAGAAGAAATAAAACAATACCTACAGTTCAATGAAAATGCTGAAACAACATACTATAACCTGTGGGACACAATGAAAGCAGTCCTAAGAGGAAAATATATAGCAATAAATATATAGCAAAGAGTCATATCAAGAAAACAGAACAAATATAAATAAACAACCTAATGATTTATCTCAAGGTCCTAGAAAAAGAAGAGCAAGTTAAACCCAAAGCTTATAGAAGAGAGGAAATTATAAAGATTAGAGCAGAAATCAACGCAACTGAAACTAAAAGAAAAAAATACAAAGAATTAATGAATCAGAAAGCAGGTTTTTTGAGAGAATAAACAAAATTGACAAACCTTTAGGTAACCTCATAAAGAAAAAGAAAAAAACCCAAATTCACACAATAAGGACTGAAAAAGGGGAAATCACTACAGATCCCATGGAAATTCAAAAGATCATGAATAACTACTTTGAAAATCTCTACTCACATAGAGTGGACAACACAAAAGAAATGGGCAGATTTCTAGAAACATATGAACTACCAAAGCTCAACCAAGAAGATATAGCAATTTTGAATAACCCAGTATCAGCTATTGAAATTGAAAATGCAATTAAAAACTTACCAACAAAGAAAATCCTAGGTCCTGATGGACTCATGGCAGAATTCTACAAGAAATTTAGTGAAGATTTGATGTCAATACTCCTTCAACTCTTCAATGAAATTGAAAAGGAAGCAGTCTTCCCTAAATCATTTCTGGAGGCAAGTATCACTCTGATACCAAAATCAGAGAAAGATCCAACCAAAAAGGAGAACTATACACCAATGTCACTAATGAACATTGATGCAAAGATTCTCAACAAAATACTGGCAAATAGAATGCAGCAAATCATCAACAAGATTATACATCATGACCAAGTGGAATTCATTCCAGGAATGCAAGGATTGTTTAACATACACAAATCAATAAATGTAATACACCACATCAACAGAGTCAAAAACAAAAACCATGTGATTATGTCAATAGATGCAGAAAAAGCTTTTGATAAAGTCCAACACATGTTCATGATAAAAACCCTTCAGAAACTCAGAATTCACGGTGTCTACCTCAATCTTATAAAGGCCATCTATGACAAACCAACAGCCAACATTATATTAAATGGACAAAAAATGAAAGCTTTCACTTTAAAATCAGGAACAAGACAAGGATGTCCACTATCATCACTCCTATTCAATATAGTTCTGGAAACACTAGTCAGGGCAATTAGACAATAGAGAGAAATAAAAGGAATAAAGATAGGAAAGGAAGAAGTTAAATTATCACTATTTATAGATGACATGATACTCTATATAGAAGACCCCAGAAACTCCATTAAAAGACTATTAGAAGTAATAAACAAATTCAGCAGGGTAGCTGGATACAAAGTCAATGCTCAAAACTCAATAGCATTCCTGTACACAAACAAAAAATTCACTGAGAGAGAAATTATGGAAATATCACCCTTTACAATAGCATCTAAAAAAAATGAAATACTTAGGGATCAACCAAAGAATGTAAAAGACCTATATGCTGAAAATTATACTATGCTAAAAAAGGAGATTGAAGAGGATATTAGAAAATGGAAGGATAGTCCTTGCTCTTGGCTAGGAAGAACCAACATTGTGAAAATGGCCATACTCCCAAAACTGTTATATACAAATTTAACACTATCCCAACCAAAATACCATTGACCTATCTCACACATCTAAAGAAAACACTCCTAAAATTCATTTGGAAACAGAAGAAACCTAAAATAGCAAAGGCAATTCTGGGCAACAAACGCAAGACAGGAGGCATCTCAATTCCTGACTTGAAACAGTACTATAAAGCCACAGTGATAAAATCAGCCTGGTACTGGCAAAGAAATAGACCTGAGGATCAATGGAACATATTAGAAGATGCAAGCACAACTACAAAGACTTTCAGCCACCTGATATTTGACAAAGGGGCTAAACATGTTCACTGGAAGAAGGATAGCCTGTTTAATAAATGGTGTTGGAAAAATTGGCTCTCCACATGCCAAAGACTGAAACTAGACCCATGCCTATCACCATGCACAAAACTAAAGTCTAAATGAATCAAAGATCTAAATATTAAAACAGAAACACTAAATCAACTAGAAGACATGATAGGCAGATGTCTTGGAAACATAGGGGTAGCAGAGAATTCATGAAAAAAATGCAAATTGAACAGGAAACACTTCAAAGAATCAACAACTGGGATCTCATATTAATGAAAAGTTTCTGCACTTCAAAAGAAATCATCAACAGAATGAAAAGAAAACCCATAGAATGGGAAAGAATTTTAGCCAGCAACCCCTCAGACAAAGGACTTATATCCAGAACATATAAAGAATTGAAAAACATCAAGCCCCCAAATTCAAAGACCTTCTCCAAAAATGGGCATCAGAGATGAACACACATTTCTCAGATGAAGATTTACAAATGGCAAATGAATGCATGAAGAAATGGTCACCATCACTGGTCATTTGAGAAATGCAAATTAAAACAGCACTGAGATTCCACCTTACTCCAGAAAGAATAGCTGCCATCAAGAAAACAACTGATAACAAATGTTGGCGAGGTTGCAGGGAAAAAGGAACACTGCTTCACTGTTGGTGGGAGTACAGACTGGTGCAGCCACTATGGAAATCAGTATGGAGATTTCTCAGAAGACTAGGATTGGAAGTTCCAACCCAGCTATTCTCCTTCTGGGTATTTTCCCAGAAAACCTGAAAAGGTCATATCACAGTGATATGTGTGCCTCCATGTTCATAGCAGCACAATTTCTAATAGCTAAATCTTGGAAACAACCAAAATGCCCATCAACCACAGAGTGGATGGAAAAGATGTGGTATTTTTATGCAATGGAATATTACTCAGCTATAAAAAGGATAATCTTGAGGCCTTCGTATTGAAATGGAGGCAACTTGAGCCTATTCTCATCAGTGAAATAAATAAGAATCATATTTATAAATATCACATTGTGTCTCTTGTGTAAAAGGTAATAAGAAATGTAGGAGTAATAAAACCCAAAATGTATAATTGCTATTGTAAAAAAGAGAGGAAAAGGAAGTACTCTAAAGGATGTATGTTTAAGTGTGTAGGATTTATAACCATATTACTGAGTTTTTGTCAGATCATTGAACAGAACTATTTGCAGTCTCACTGTTTGAATGTCCACTTTGTATACTTTAATTTTGTAACTTGAACAACTATTTCTAAGAGGCAATATGCAATTTGTCAACTAAAAAAAGGTAATAAGAAATGTAGGAGTAATAAAACCCAAAATGTATAATTGCTATTGTAAAAAAAGAGAGGAAAAGGAAGTGCTCTAAAGGATATAACTGCATGTATGTTTAAGTGTGTAGGATTGATTACCATATTACTGAGTTTTTGTTGGATCATTGAGCAGAACTGTTTTGCAGTCTCATGGTTTGAATGTCCACTTTGTGTGTTTTAATTCTGTGACTTGAACAACTATCTCTAAGATGACAGTGTGTAATTTGTCAACTAGTGATTTCTCAGTGTTTATCTTATTTCAATTTTTTTGAATTTTTTATTGTTGCTTCCCTTTTTTCTGTTTTTTTCTCTTTAAATAAAAAATAAATAAATTACATTGTTAACATTTGCATTCTTTTTGTAGCCTAGGTTTCGCATTATGAGCTTTTTCAGTAAAAGCAGTGATTAACCCATATCGATCATACCACTCTTCAACAGTGTTTCCCCACCCTTCTCTGGTGAACTCTCATGCCTCTTGAGATCTGTATTTTGGACCCATGAGAGCATAATTGGGAACCTGAGAACAGCTAAGAGCCTATAAGAGGGATAGAAATAAAAGTCTGCATCTACTCCCTGGATATGGGGTAGGATGAGAGGTGAAGATTTCTCTATGGATGGTAGCTAAAAATCCAGAGAGAAGTGTACAAATTTCTGTGCAACCCTTGAGAACTAACTGGTTATTTTCAGAACCTAGATAAGAGACAGAAGAAAGATCAGGGGAATGATTATGGATCTCCATGGCTGTCAACTAAACTTGTCCAACCATACAGACCAGAGGTAACCACTGTGAAAAACAGAGCCCAGAGCTCTGCACAGCACTCCAATGGGTAAGTACATTTCACAAAGGGAATCTAAAATCATGGAAAACCATTCTTCGAGTTCCAGCAAAATTTTCTTTGGATCAATCCAAGTCTTCTTCATAGGTCTTATCATAAATACAAGAGATAAGTGAAGTATAGCATAGTTTAGGTTGAGTCAAAAAAGAGAGAAAGAGAGATAAACCTCAAGGTGGAAGGCTTTATTGCCTAGTATTTTCCTGCAGAACAGCAGAGAAAAGATGAATTTTCTATCCTGACTGGACTTCTTGTCTTCTGTTCTATGGTTAGTCAGTCTTTTCCCCTGACCTGATCCTAACAAGATCTTCATGTTTCTCTGACTGATCATACGTATGTTAAAAAGGTAAAGCTTACAGTTGAGAAAGAAGGATACATAATCACCACAATCATACATACATAGGATGGTGTCTGTGTTCTGTGGAAGAGGAGAGAGACCAGAGGGAGAATGGGTAAAGCAAATCCACTGCCTATTCAGCACCATCCATCCTAACATTTAGCTTTCTATGAGTACATGTAGAGTTCGTATACTACATAAAGCAACTTGCAGGTAGCTATTGTTCCTCTCATTTAACAGATCAGGAAGCAACATCAAAATCAAAAGTAGACATTGAATACCCTAAAGTTATGGAACCAGAAAGAGTAGAGTTAGTATTTGAACCTAAGTCTGTCTTGCTTCTAAAACATGCGTATATCACCATAATAGAATGTCTTTCAGAAGCCTCAGACTCAGGGTCAGAAAGCCTCTAACAAATGCCTTCAGTGTCCAGGTAAGAATGCCCTCATGTAGACTGATAGAAAATTCTTCGGAATGTTCAGGTCAAGTGATACAGTGTAGGCACCACAACCTAATTCAAACTACCATAGACAAGAATTGACAACTTGATAGAGTTGATAAATATTCCAAAGCCCATTTATAACTTTATTGCTTGAACAACTGCTTCTGAAGCAAATCAAAGGCATAAAGCTAGCTCAAAGACCATTCCTAGACATTGATCCTTATGTAATGAATAGCCACTTCCAGGGCCTACCCTGACACCAAAAAAGTTGGGCCCCTTTCCAGTTTAGAATAGTGCATCACAGCTCTTTTAGAGAATACTTCAGATAGACATTCTCCACTATATTATAAAATTGTATGTTGTCTATAATTACATACTATTGTGCTTAGTATTTTTTTTTTAAGTTCCTGTACCATCTAATCAATTCTTGCACATCTGAGGCATCCTTGAAGGTATACCACATATCCAAAACACAGACAAAGAATTCCAACTTATGGCATGTATATTTCTGGTCTACCACTACATTAAACAGTAGGAATTTCAGGAGAAAGACACCTGCTGTCAAATAGCAAGACTTTATACTTTTATTTTTTCTGTATACTTACCCATTACAGTAAATGTTCTCTGTATTGTACATATGAAAAAGGAAGCTTCTAAAGGTTTAGCAACTTGCTCAGCTATAGAAAAGATGCAGGTCTGGAATGAGAACTCTGACTTGTTAAATGACGAGGTGGTGCTACAAGCAGTTATGATGCTGCCTCCGAGGCCTCTTTGCTCTTCTATCTTACTGCTGGATCTAGAGCAGCCTTATATTTGAAACCTTAAGAAGGAACTGTACATGTGTAAGTAACCAAATCAGAATTACTAGAGAATCATGGAGACCTGAAGTAAACTAAAAGTCATGTGAACTGCTTATACGTTCACAAAATTTGCATGTTTCATCTCAGCATTCAGTCAGTGCTTAACCAAAGAGTGAACACATAAAAATTTAAGGTAAACTACATGCTGCAAACTGAATCAGGGACCTATGATGCTACACGGGGACTTCTCTTATTCTTAGTTGCTAGGGAAATGTAATTACTGTGTTTATTTTAGAAAAAATCTGAAACATGAGTGGGAAATTTGGAAATAATTTAGAATTTAATGATTATCTTTCCCTCACCTACCTACTCTGTATTGACTAAAGGTACCACAACAGGTTTTAAAGAAGAAGGATGATCTGGAATAGGCCTTGAAGAATAGGGACATTTTCTTAGGTAAAAATTCAAGGAGGTGATGAAACTTCTCAACCAAAACATAATTGTTTAAGGAAAACCACCTTAAGTGGTTTCATGAGACACTCAGAGACCCTGCTGGAAATCTGATGAGAAAAAGCAAGAGAGAAAACCTCAGAGAAGGAAGGACGTGGATTGGATCCTCTGCTCTCAGGTCCTGAATCCTGAGGTATGAAGCAGTGCAATTGTTAGCAGAGCCATCTAAAGGGCAAAAAGTATGCAGGCATTTTTTAATCAGTGCCCAGTGTTTTTGTGATTTCCCTGTCTCCAAATAGATACCAAGAAAGATGCTGCTGGTAAAAAAGATTCTGTTCAATACTTTATTTCAGTCAATTCTTCTTCATCTCTGCTATCAGTTAATGGTAAAGTCTAGTAAAATTTGATCATAAAAAGACATAGCTCTTATGTCCTATCACAAGTAATGCCCAGCTTCTTGCCAGGAAGTTCTAATAGCCTGGCTTAGAGTAAACCTTTCTTAAGAAATTTTCTGTTTGTCACTTTGAACTATGAAATCTGGACAACCTTGAATGACACATCATTTCCCTTAAGAAATTAGGTCAAATCTCTGTCATTCAAATCCACTATCACATTTTCCTAGTAAAACTGACCCCTGAAAGCTTAACAGGCAGAATGTGCATATATACCAAAAAAAGAGAATTACAAGAATACAGAAGTCTGTCCATCCAAGGGTTAAAATATCTTCAGATAGTGCTCTATCACATAAATATTTAATGAAATTAAATCATAGTTTAATCTGCCTCCTGTCATTCTCTCATATATTGTAACATGATGTAAATATTATGACAGGAAATCTAGCTCATCAAATAGATATAGAAAAACTTTCTTTCCTCTTTTCTCTATTTTATTAAATGCTCCACTTGTAGAGTAAAATCTAAGTACAATCTTGCTATCATCTGCCATTTTCCTGTGGATGACTTTTAATTAATAGAAGCTATCAATTCACTGACTTTAATATTGTTCTATCTTATACTACTAAGAAAAATGTCATAAGTCCACTTTCACATTAATCAATGTGAAATCATCTATCCCAGAGCCAAAACATAAAGACCATTGAAAAGTGATTGTTGACAAGCCACTCAACCACTATCTACTTCAAAAATAAAGCAAATTATATATTCTAAGATATACTAGAACTTCAACAATATCTTTTAACACAGCTCCAATTTTTCATTAATATGAATTGTATCCAACTGGTCAGTATATATTATTGGTTTATATTCTCAATATTATGTTTCAATTGATCAGTAATAAGTAAAGCATTCAGTAGAAAAACACACTATACATATTTATATCTAATGATTACACAGATTTTTTCTGTATTGTACATTACCTTTAAGGAAAAGTTCACCAAATAAAATCACTAGGTCAAAGGAATGTGTATTTTTACCTTTAAAAATTATATAGTAACTTTACTGGCTATAACTGATATTTTAAAAGTTGCATATATTTGATAAGTTTGACCACATACAAACATTATCAGCACCAAAATGAAAGTAACATCCAAAAACTCCCAAGGTTTCTTTTTGTCTTTTTGCTTGTTTTGAGTAAGAACACAACATGAAATCTATTATTTTTACAGATTTTGAAGTCCACAATACCATATTGTTAACTACAGACAGAATGCTCAATAGCAGATCTCTTGAACTTATTTTCTAACAATTGAAACTTCAGATGCACTAAACACAATCCCTTTACCTTTACCTTACTTCCTACCTCTTCTGTAGTGCCTGCTTCTATGACTTTTGGCTATTTAAAATGCCTTATATAAACAGAACTGTGTAATATTTGTCTTTCTGTGACTTTTTTCTCACTTAACAAAATACCTTCTAGCTTTATACGTTATTATAAAAAAAAACAGCATTTCTTTCTTTTTTAAGGCTAGATAATATTCTAACATGTATTTTCCATATTTTCTTGATCCTGCCTGTTGTTGGACATGGTTGTTCCATATATCTCAGGTACTGTCAAAAATGCTGCTATGAGCATGAGCGTGCTCTTCAAGATCCTGACTTCAATTTTTTAAACATATACCCAGGAGGAGAATTGCTGTGCCTAATTTTTGAGGAAACTGCATACACTTTTCCATAAGAGCTATAGTACTTCATACCCACCAAGAATGACCAAAGATTCTAAGTTCTTTGTACATTCCTACCAAAATATCTTTTTTATTTTAAAATGAAAAAAATTATGATACAAAATTTCAAAACAACATAATAGATTCACATTATATTGTGCATTGTTATCTTCAAAATAGTTGCTCAGATTATAAGATATAGGCATGAAAAAAATGACCAAACCATGCAAGTGAAAATCATTCTTTTTGATGAACAGATTAGTAGTATAAATTATCTGTCATTCATATATAGATATTTATATATAAAATCTTTTCACTTCTAAAGAGAAAAGGAATACATAATTTTGAGGATTTCTACTGCATTGTGGGACAATTTAGCAGTAGAAATCATGAATGTGCTTATGTCTACATTTAACAATAGGTATCATCATGGATAATTATAGTAAAATATATAACAACCCTTCAAGTTAACATTCGGAATTCTTCTTTATCATAGGTAACACCAGACGCCAGAATGAAAATAAGGTTCTAGTCCACCATTGTCAGAGCTGTTACCTCTCACAAGAGTAGAAATCTAAGAACAAAGAGCTCCTGTCTCCTGGATATGCCATACTCCTAAGCATGTTTATCTCCAATAATGCTTGCTCTGTGCCCAGCTCTTTCTGGCTCACAGGCATTCCAGGACTGGAGTCCCTGCACATCTGGCTTTCCATCCCCTTTGGTTCCATGTACCTGGTGGCTCTGGTGGGGAATGTCACCATCCTGGCAATGGTAAAGATGGAGCACAGCCTGCACCAGCCCATGTACTTCTTTCTGTGCATGTTGGCTGTCATTGACTTGGTTCTGTCAACTTCTACTATGCCCAAACTGCTGGCCATCTTCTGGTTTGGTGCCCGAAACATAAGTCTGGATGCCTGCTTGGCCCAGATGTTCTTCATCCACTGCTTTGCTACTGTTGAGTCAGGCATCTTCCTTGCCATGGCTTTTGACCGCTATGTGGCCATTTGTGACCCATTACACCATAGCTCCGTGCTCACCAATGCAGTGGTGGGTCGTCTAGGGCTGGCTGCCCTTCTCAGGGGTATACTCTACATAGGACCTCTGCCCCTGCTGATTCGCCTAAGGCTGCCCCTTTATCGAACCCAAGTTATTACTCACTCCTACTGTGAGCACATGGCTGTGGTCACCTTGGCATGTGGTGACACAAGGGTCAATAACTTATATGGAATGGGAATTGGCTTCCTGGTTTTAATCCTAGATTCACTAGCCATCACTGCTTCATATGGGATGATTTTCAGGGCTGTACTGAGTTTGGCTACACAAGATGCCAAGTTTAAAACCTTAGGCACATGTGGTTCTCACATCTGTGCCATTCTCGTTTTCTATATTCCCATTGCTGTTTCATCTCTCACCCATCGCTTTGGCCACCGTGTGCCTCCTCGCATCCACATTCTTTTGGCCAATTTTTACCTCCTGATCCCACCCATCCTTAACCCAGTTGTCTATGCTGTTCGCACCAAGCAGATCCGAGAGAGACTTCTCCATACACTCAAGGCAGGGACACAACTGAGGTGACTGGAATGATGATAGGAAGAGGCCCTAGAAAGAATTTCTGAGTCATACCTGAACTGTAGGAATGAGGGCTTAAAGACCATCCTAAAAATCATGTAGCACATAGCTAAGATCTGAAAGTGGACAGGAAGACAGGCCATAAGTTCTGGCACTATGATTCTCTTTTCTTACCTATTCAATCTCATAAAATTTAGAACAAGGCATCCTTTTTTACATAATAGTTCTCATCTTTATATAGTGTTATAAAACACATGTTCTTGAAGTTGCAGAATTCTACTGTAACACTTTCTTAAGGATGATTTGCAAATTCTATTCATTGAAATGCTCTAGACTTTCACTTGTTGGCAAATTTTCTGATTCTTTTTGACTTGCTCAGAAAATACTGTTTGTTGAGAATGGAACATTAGAAATCTTAAAATAACAAGAGTATAGAAGGAAACTTTAGTGCCTGTAAGACTTAAAGATCTTGAACAAGGTCATTTTTCCACTAAATACATTTCCTAATATACAATTAACAAGGACAAAAAAACACACATCAGAAGAGTCCATTTCAGAAGCTCTGCAATAGCATATGTAACAGACAGAAGCTACAATAAAATAATGAACTGACAGAACAAAGAAGATAACATAGAATGGATAGAACACAGGTGAATCAAAGGAGATGCAAATAAGTGACCATAAACCCTGTGGTAGCCATAAACATTGAAATTATTCCATCTGTTTTTTGAGAAATCTTATTGTTATTCTTTATTATGATATTTAGACCTTCTTATCATATTGCTTATTGATCATAAAGATTTCATAATGAAAAGACTATTTCAGGTCCAAAACCTACAGAAATTTTGTGGTAGTTATAAAAAGTAGAATGAAGAAATCATTTCAAATCTAATGCTCTAGAATAATGGTTTTTCTCATTTTTATTAAAGTTTCCTGTTATTGTTTGACTTCCTCAGCCTACAAACCATAACAATTCCTTAAAAGTCTTACATAGCTAATGTTGAGTGGAAAATTAAGTCACTTTGGTATTCTGGAGCATATAATCTAAGAAACCAAAACTAAAATACAAGCCTCAAATCATCAAAAAAAAAAGTGAGAAACTTGAAATTGCATAGTTCTTTTCTTAAGTTTAACCTAGACCCTTAACTAGCACAAATTTCTATTTCTTCAATCTATGCACAACATTAGGATTGGTTGGATCATACTTTGGTATTTTTCCATTATTTGAGAGTAAGGAGTGATCTGCCTGTCTTATTAAGGTCTCAAGTCCAGTGCCAAAGCAGACTATAAAGGGAAGGTTTCTACAAACACAATTTTAGTGCCAAATGGAAGCTACTAACTTCTACTTGGAGTTGAAGACTATAGAAGCCTCAAGAGTTAGAAATTTATTTTAGTGACATCTGATCATAAACCTGGACATGGGAAAAGATGAAGAAGGGAAATGATCAGGAAATTTTGACACAGTTCTTTGCCATAATGCCTAATGTCCATTTACACCATGTAAAACAGAGTACATACAAAGATTTTAAAATACCATCTTAATTAAACCCAGTATGATTATTAAGAGTTCTTGGCAGAATAACCTGTAGATGGCAATTCCCCATAGGAGACCTGCTGAGTCCCCCATAAACCAAAACCAAAGACCAATGAACTCTAGTGTCTTTACCTTTATGTGTCAGTTACTGGGATAAAAGGGGGAAAATACTACCATTCAGTATGCTTCTACTCCTTCTGGGGGCAAAAGCTCATGACAAAACCCAGTCTTGTGAGGTTCAGTTTATAAGCTTAGTTGTATTATAGCATGTAGTCCTATAACCTGTAATTGTGACTGGACAATCTAATAATAAGCGGTTTATCCCAGAACAGAAAAAAAGGGAACACTTGATGAGTTCAAAGCCAGGCTAAACTATATAATGAGACTCTCACTCAAGTAAATAAACAAAAAAAAAAACTACTCTGAAACCATAAAAGAAAGAAATGTAACTGGAAGAGAATCTTTCAGATTTGGACATGTTTTGATCTAAACATAAATTTCCTCTTCTTGAAAACGATATTCATGATGGGTTTGTAATAAGGACGTGATGAGATAAATATAAAATTCTTCTATAGTGCACTACACATTAAGACCAAAAAAAGTATCTTACAAGTCTGTACCACACACAGAAAAATATTGAAAACAGAAAGAATGATAAAGACAAAAGAAAAACTAGTACAAATTCATGGAAAACTACAGAAAACATTCAAATCAACACCCATGAGTGCACTGCTCTCTGCTCTGGAAAGCTCCTGCTGTTTGTTTCTCTGTAGAACCCTAACATTAACCTTATAACCCTAACCTAATTCTAACCCTATAACCCTATAACCCTAAAACCCTAACCCTGTAACCCTGTAACTCTAACCCTAACAATACAGCCAAATTTTTTCTGCTGCCACTGGCTGCCCACTCAGGTGCATCTGAAGATTTTCAACTGCAATAACACTCATATAATTAGCACAATGTAACAGTAAAAAACTAAAAACTTGTAAGAATTTCCTTGTGTTACAAGTAAACTTATATTTACAAACTTGATTATGCAAACAGGCAATTTACTTTAGGTTTTTTCCCCTGAAGGAAACAGAATGGGCATCAAGTAAAAATAAAATCAAGTTATAGATTAACCCTTTCAACAAAATCTAATCAAATGTAATGATCTTAAACTGAATTATAGCTACTCAAGTTTTCCTTAGTAGTGCAGGATGGAGTGGGCTCTTACAAAATGGCCACAATGGCAGTCACATAGAGGGATGCCCTCTGCCTCTTTGTCCCCTGGTCAGCACAGATGTGTCTTGTACTATCACATGTGGTACCCCTCACATTGGAATTGGTGGGCACTGACCACACTAGTAGGCTCTCTAGTTCATTCACTGAGATTGCAGTCATGCCTTCCATAGGTCTCTTTGAAAGACTCTCTACAACTTTCTGAGATCATCCTTTCATACTGACAGCAGGAGTCTGTGCAATCTAGCCAGCATGATTATTCTCTTGCTGTCTTAGGCACACTGTTGTCTTATGTACCCGAGGACAGGAGTGCTCGAGATGCACATCCACTGCCTGAGAACCTTGGGAGCCATAGCATGAGGAGAATGAAGTCATAATATCAAAAAAAAAAAAAAGAAGAAAAGAAACAGAAAGAAAGAAAGGAAGAAAGAAAGAAAGAGAGAAAGAAAGAAGAGAGAGAAAGAAAGAAAGAGAGAGAGAAGAAAGAAAGAAAGAAAGAAAGAAAGAAAGAAAGAAAGAAAGAAAGAAAAGAAAAGAAAGAAGAAAGAGAGAAGAAAAAGTCCCTCCTGCCAGATGCAGAGAATGTTTGTGCCTAACCTAATCTACTATCAGGTAAAAAGCCCTATTTGCTACCTCAGATCTTCTTGTATTTCTCTTTTGTATTTCTTGAGCAAGACTTTTGACTTTAAAAGCCAAGAACTTGATATCTTTGTTCTCTGCTCTGATTTTGACAACTTCTGGAGTTTAATGAGTTGTCCAGAATTTGCAGCCAAAGTGGGAGTAGTCACAGGAAAAGAAAAGAACGCACCTGATTCTCTCACAGCTACACAAACCACCATGTTTTGAGATTCACTGTAAAAGATTAAGACACTCTAAAAGGAAAATTATATCTGGCTGAGTATTTTGATATTGAGTAAACATGTTTAACGCACTCTGAAGTGTAATGTCTTCTTCTCTTCCAGGACTAAAGGGAAACTCACTCAAGTAAAGATTGCGTCCATTGGTCTCCCTGAAAACCTCAGAGCCAGACGTCTCCTCTCCTGAAGCAATAGACCCCTGTTAATGAGTTTTATAGGCAGCAGAAGTATGCTGGCCTTTGGAGCCCCACTTTCCAGGTTCAAACTCGGTTCCATAGGTCAATAGGTCCACAGCAGACTCTGGTCTTCTTTGTGCTGTAAAAAGCAAGTCTTTCTCATTTGGGATGTGTTGTTCTCTGCATAATTTAGCGTTGCCATCTTTTATAAATTGTGTACTGATTGCTTGGTCAGTTCATTGATTTAATGCTCAGTTAAAATGGAGGAGTTTTTTAAAGAATCATGTTTCTCTTTTCTGCCTTCACTTGCCAATCTCTCAAAATTGTATCCATGGCCTAACACTTCTGCCAGCAAGGTGTGATAAGAGGTCCTGGCTGATGTGATATCCTTCACTGTCTATAGTCTAAAAAAGCATTATTGTCCTTAAGAAATGCATTTCCATAAGCTTTGGAAATGTACATATAAGTTCCAAGGGACCTAGGCTTCCAGAAACATTACCTGACCAAAGCAAAACAGTAAGGTGATTTCAGTGACTTAAAAAAATTAATATCCTCATTAGGAAATAATGTAGCTGGTTGATTACTTTTGTTTGTAGTCTTTAGAGAAACTGGAATACTAGGGTTTTTGATTTTGTTTTGTTTCTGTTTCTGTTTGTTTTTTGTTTTATAAGATAGGATCTCGCTTTGTAGTTCAGACTGGCCTCGTACTCACAGGAATCTTCCTACCTCAGCCTCCTAAGTGCTGAGATTACAGGCATATGCCACCATGTCCTGAAGATCACTAGTTTTATACAAATGAAATCAATACCATACCTGGTATCGGAACAATGATGTTATTAGTAATGATGGGTTTTGGGTGAGAATTTTTCTACAAAGACTAGTCTTGTGGTCATTTTGCCTGACACTTCATTGGATTAAGAAAAGCCTAGCAAATTAGTAGAGCATCCTCCTGGGTGACTATGGGAGAGTCATGGAGGAGTGAACTTGGCTATTATATATGTTGCCTATTCCTCTCTGGTGCTTTTCTCCTGCTCTACTGCCTAACCTAAGCTGTTATACTTTTCCACCCTCTTCCACCATGTTTCTGCCTTAGGGCCAATTGACTATGGACTGAATATTCCCAACCTGTGAGCTAAATTAAACCTTTCTTCTTTTAAATTGCGAATGTTAGGTATTGTGTCCAACAAAGGGAAAATTGACTAATATACTTACTTTCCAATAATATTTCCTAGTTCAGTCCTGATTGGTAAAGAACAGTGAATAGAGATGATGAAGATGAGTGATTAATATTAAAAAAAGATCAATTCCGAGAAAATGCAAGATGGCTGACTGAGTGGTGGCATGATAAGAGAGCCTCTCTGAAAAAAAAACCCAACTCAGACACTGGAAACTAACAACATGGAGAAAGCCAGACAAAAGGAGAGGAATTATCACAACACAGGAAGAAACTGAGGAAAAAAAAACAAAAAAGAAAGAAGAAGAAGAAGCGTGGATAGAGGGCTGGAGCTGGGCAAGCCCAGGTTGCTATACCAGCACGTCTTAGAGTTGACTCACAGATCAAGCTGAGATCGTGGCCCTGCGGGGGGGAAAGGGGTTGGTGACCCTCAGCTGGAAGAAGCGCTGCGGCAGGGAACAGAAATAGCTAGTTGAGCTGCGTGAGCTTTGGTGAGTGACGCGAACTGGATTCCCCAGAGTGGGAGGGCCAGCTAGACAACATTTTGGAGTTGGGCAGGGCCCGCTTGAATCAAAACCCGAGGCGGCGTCAGTCGACGGCCCCTGGTCCAAAGCAGATTGGTGGGATCTGCTTGGGCTGGGCCAGGCCCCTGGTTGAAACCCAATAGCTGGGGACGAGGCTGTTCTGAGCCAGTGGCATCCCCAGGCAACACACAAACTTGCTGAAGCATCCCCTGGTTGACTGATGTAGGGGGAGGGGCTGGCTCTCAACACGTACCTCGCAGATCCGCAGCCAACTGGGGGGCAGCACTTCCCTAGCAAGTGCACTGCAGAAAAAACTGTAAGCAATACGAAAGGCCCAGAGACCTCCACCACCCACCCGTCTGAAGGGGGCCAGAAACATGACAAGACAGAGAAACAGCAAAAGCTTCTCCAACTGCGGAACCCGGGGAAGTGAGTCTAGCAGAGGTAAATGCAGAAGAGGTTGAGTGCAGCACACCTGTAATGTCAGAAACAGCCTCATCAGAAATAAAGAAATACTTTCATGACCTCATCGAAGGATTTAAATCTGATATTCTAACTCAGGTGAAGCAAGATATAAGAAGATTACTAAAAGAAGTCCCGGGTAATCCTCAAGTATACACAAATGAAAGAATAGAGGAACCCAGAAAAAGGAGAGAAGCCTTTGATGAAGAATATAAACAAAACCTAGAATACATGAAACAGATCCAAAGAGAATATCAGGAAATTAAAAACTCCATTAAAAGCTGGCAAAACCTTTTAACAGAAACTAAAGACAAACTTTCAAAACTTGAAGATAGATTTGCAACATATGATCACAAAAGGAAAGATCTCTTAAAAAAACAAGGAAATTTCTAAAAGAACAATGTGTAATTTATCAACTAGTGATTTCTTACTATTTATCTTTTCTTGAAATTCTGTAATATTTCTACCTTTTTTCTGTTTTTTTCTCTTTAAATAAAAAAAAATAACAAGGAACCAGGAAGCAACGATACAAAGGCTAGAAGATGACAAGAGGATTTATAACCTAAGAATAAAATATTTGAATGAAGATGCAGCGACAAATACAAATGAAATAAAAAGTCTATTCACAGAAATAATTAAGGAAAACTTCCCAAACATAGGAAATAGAAGTCAGATATATGAGGCATACAGAACTCCAGCCAGCTACAATCAAAACAGATCTACACCCAGACATATATTAATCAGGATCCCAGAAATCCATCACAAGAACAGAATATTAAAAGTGGTCAGAGAAAAGAAACAGATTACCTATAAAGGAAAACTCATCTAAATCACAGTGGACTTCTCGATGCAAATCATCAAATCAAGAAGAGCTTGGCGCTAAATATTAAGAGCCCTGAAAGAAAATAGCCTCCAACCCAGAATGATGTACCCTGCAAAACTGTGTCTCAAAATTAATAGAGAGACAAGATATTTCCATGACAAAGAGGAACTGGGGGAGTTTGTGACCACCAATCCAACCCTGCAAAGAATACTGAAGGATTCGAGAGAGAGAAGAAAATCACCAGGGTTCCAGGAACAATGGCAGAAAGGCCTCAAAGAAAGGGGCAGACAGTGAAATGAAGGAAAAAAGTAAACAAACAACAATGACAGAAAAACAGCATAGCAGAGATAAGCCAGAGAAGATTGGTTATATCGCTGTTTTATCTTGACTGATTTTATTTGAATCTGGTAGGCTTGAGAGTATCAAGTCTGAGAGCAGAGGCAACTGCTCTGAAGATGACAAGATTCAATAGGATACCCATTCAGGTTTGATTATTAACTGCCTTTGAAGTCCTATATTATCTCCAATGTTTAGATTTTATTAATAGTGTAATGCAATGCTAAGTTTAAGTATACTATGCTTGACAATATAGACAATTTTATTAAAAACAACAAGAGACATCATAGTAACTGTCATAGATCACCTAGTATTGTGGTTTTATATGTCCTTTTCATTTTGTGTTTCTCTAGGAATTTGTATTGTTGACTTGTTTTGATTTGTTTCTCCCTCTAATATAGAAAGGCTAGGTATACATGTAGAGACTTATACATGTGCAGAACTTCTAAGTAGTTTATAAGAGTGGATTATAGTCATTGTAAAGAAAAAAAGAGAGGAAAAGAAAGTATTCTAAAGGATATAACTGCCTGTATGTTTGAGTGTGTGGGATTGATAACCATGTTGCTAAGTTTTTGTTGGATGGATGAACAAAACTGATTGCAGTCTCACTGTTTGGATGTCCACTTTGGAGGCTTTATTTTTGTAACTTGAACAACTACTTCTAAGAGGAAAATATGTAATTATCAACTAGTGATTTCTTATTGTTTTCTATTTTTGTTTTTGTTTTGTTTTTGAGATTTTGTATTATTTCTACCCTCTTTCTGTTTCAAATTTTTTTCCTTAAATAAAAAAAGGAAAAAAGATCAATTTCACATCTTTACATAAGTTAGAAAGAAATATATACAATAAACAGGTAATGCCATGACAGTGTGCTACTATGCCATCTTGACCAAGCTGGGACTGTATTTCCTAAAACCTTTCCACCCTGTGATTTCTAGCAAAGTGTGGCCTACAGAGAGATTTTTCTGACATTGGAAGGCAAAAATGAAGCAAGGATGATTATTCTCTGAAGGTTGATATAGAGCACCAATTGCTGCTGTAGCTCATTCTGTGAGTCACACTGTTCTGTAGGTTTACATTGTTGGCTTCAAGTGCTATCTCCCACTGGATCTCTTCCTTCCATTTCTTCATGTCCTGTAGTCATGAAGCTCTATGCTGGAGGGCACTAGCTCTTTTTCAAAGCATCTTTATATGTGGGATAGAAATAAATTTTAGGCTGCTTTTATGGATTCCAAGCTAATTCCTGGCTGCTCTTGTGGATTCTTGGTTATTGCTCTTCATTCTTACATTCCTTTGGTCTACATCCAGGTTTTCTCCCTATTGCCTCTGATAACCTATAATCCAGTATCTGTAGTAAAACCCTCATTTCATGCTAGTCAGTGTCTCTTCCTCTCTGATCAAACCCGATGTATCAGGCTTTTCTTCATAGCCACCCTTACCCAATCAAAGGCAGAAACAAAATCTATAGTCAGCACTACTCTGCATACCCTTTCAGTAAGGGTATAATTTCAACTCTAATCATTCATGATCTTCTTGTCCTATGCTTTTGTCAGTAAAAGTGGCATCTATAGTGCTAGAATATCTCACTTTTAAAGGCTACTTTCTCCTCTCAGATTACTGCCTAGAAATGGGATCATTTATGAATCTTTGGTAATTATTCCCTTGAAGGACTTAAGTACTGGAAAAGAGCACTTCATTGTTGATCTATGAATCTGAGAATAGACCACCTTTTGAATATTCCCAATATGGGTTATATCTCTCCATACTTCTAGACAGCAGCTTCTATGGCATGTAAGCAAGTTCACTCCTTATTTGATGTGTGTCCTAAACCTTACATGTGCTTACACATGGCAACCTCCACAGTTCCTGAAATGTAATTGAGTATGTAGATGTTGTGGAACAAGGCTACTGCCACCCTGTTCTATTCAAGAATTTTCTATACAGATACAGGAAAGTGTTTCATTTTAAAAATCTAAATATGTGTGCTATCAACCAAACTGCTTGATGCTACCTTTTATTTAGGTGTCATTAGACTTGAACAATTGTGAGGGATGAAAAAATAAGGTTATGTCAAGCCAACAACTTCCCTTGACAAAGCAAACAATTCAAAAGTATGGCCTAGGGAACAAGAACCAAGAATGCTCATACTTGGTATTATTTCATATTTAGAGGGTTGGAGAGGAAGATAAGAGGACCCAAAGCAAAGATAACCTCATTTGCTTCTCTTTTGTTTATTTATTATTAATTTTTGTACCTGGAATTGAACTCAAGACTTTATGCTTGCCAGGCAGGCACTTGTGTCACTGAGCTATATCCCCAGCTCATCTGCTTTAAAAATGTCAACATTTCTACAGGACTCATTAGACTATACTGTAATGCCAAGAATTCTACCCCACTTAAAAGAAAGCAGAAGACCATTTCTACAATGAATGTTTATTTAAATTAAACCTATTTTTATTTGTAATACCACACTCACTACTTTTTAAACTTTGTTCAAGCTTAAATTTTGTGTTGAATAATAGTTGGAAAATCTTATTTGCACTAGAAAATACTTCAGCCAAGTCACATGATGCCTGGCATCTCAAGATTGGTATAGTAGAGAACACAACATGGAGAAATGTTTGCTGCAAGTCAGAGAATCTACAAGCTGAAATAAAGCAGAAGTTTATACATAAGACATATATTTGTTGCAACACAAGGCTTTACAGGTGAAGCAGAGATTCACCGTGCACCATTACCAAGTTGTCTAAGTCTGGTGTGAACGCAACACCCACACAAAAAGCAGATTTATTACAGGCAGATAGAAAGGGACAACTGAAACCTAAAATTCCTAACCTGCTGCCCAGCTCCCAGTTTCTGCCAAGGGTCAGTGAAACTGTCTGGGACAGAGGGAGTCTCATCCATGTGTGACCCACATGTACCACAGTTAAGGCTGGAAAGCAGTCCACCCTGGACTTTGGAACAATGTGGGCTAAAACACTGAAGAACATTCTTTTCACCAGGATATTAAAACAGAAGCCATGCTGTTCTGACCAATCCTTTCCTTCCAAGATACTGCATTTTTAGCATATTCAGCAGTTTTTGAGAACTACAACTAAGCAAATGGAAAAACTAAGTCAATCCAAGCACCACTGACAAACTATGCTTCCCTGGAAAGAGGGCCCTATGCACTAGGAAACCTATGCTACCTGAGATTACAAGGGTAGAACTATAGGCAAGCAGTGACATGTCATTTACAAAATGAAGGGTTAATGTCAACTGCAGCTGTAATTTATTGAATATCTAAATTTTTGCCAGCTACTAAACTGGGTACTTTCTTATTACAATAAAGGACCTATACATCTTTCTGATTGTTATATATACATATCTCCTTCCTTGTGGGTGATATTGTTGGTAATTACAGAAATTTAGAGGATAGAAGATCAGCTAGTGTCTGGACAGTGAAAGAAGCAAGTCATCATTCATTAATAGCTTACAGTTTACCCATAGTTCTCAGCAAAACTCTGACTTAGTCACACAAAAAAAATCAAGCTATAGCCAAGTACATGATAGAACAAGAAATAAGGGTTGAGATGAGCTGTTAAGAATTGGGTTTTCAGAGTGAAGATGAAAGAAAACTGCAGCATCTAAATATCTTTTGTGCTAGCCTCTCTAATTTGGTCTTCTACCACATTATCTTACTGCTTTGATCCTATAATTCTTAGCATATTTAAGACCTTATAAACTAAGGCCAAATAGATGATTTAATGTGTTATTATGTAAGTTGAGATAGATAAAACAGTTGTATATCATCTATGGAGTTTATAACTTAGTACAAATAGGATGCTATTGTCTTGATGCTTCAGAGAAAAAAAAGTCTTGGATGCATAGATAGTTATTGGTTCCAACAGCCCAAATCAGATGTTGCCTATGGGGTTGGCAATCATTAATAATCAAGTATTTTGATACTTATCCTTAAACTGGCACTCTGACCTGCATATTAGTTCCTTAATGCTTTATTAGGGTTTCAGATAGATGAAAACACTCAAGTGGGCGTGAAGATGCTTAATCTACATTTCTTCAAAACAAAGTCATCTGAATCCTGCCCATTCTGAAAGTTTCAGATCAGACATAAAGACTGGATATGTGCTTTAGAGTTGAGATCATTCAAAGTTTGTTAATGAACTCAAAGCATGAAAATGTATAATTTTTATAAATTAAATTTAGATCTAGGACTTTAAGCAGAAATAATACCTAGATTATATCATATTTTGAAATTTTAAAATAAAACAATATCTCTAGATGGCAAAGTACAACACATCAGGCTTTAATCATCCATAAAAATACAGACAGCTTTCTACAAACCAAAACAGCACTAAGAAGCTTGACCATTTAAGAATCTCTAGCAATCCAGTGAAATCAAAAGCTGGAAAATTTTGAAAGGAGAAAAGAGGAAAGGGAAAAAGAAGAAATCAAGTTATATCATGTACAGGTACAAATTCTCTATAATGAATGTGATGACTATGTATACCTTAATTGTAATAATACATTTAAATAAACTACATCATAATGGGAAAACAAAAGATAATATATACGAAAATAGGATCCTGGTAAGATCAGCATATCTGAAATGCCAGGAGATGTTTAGGAAAAAAGAAAGGTAGGAGTCATTATATCAGCCGCTTAGGAGCCACTATAGCCCTTAGCAGCCTGGCATGCAGAGGACACCAGTCAACAGCTATTCCTGCTGGAAAACCAAACAAGAGCCCTGAAGGTTTCAGGGAATCCAAAGCTCTTAGTTCACACCCTTCCTTTCTTGCTATCTGATGTCTGGAGAACTGAGGCATTGGAGATCCATTGGTGAGGAAGTGTAAAAGACACTGAACCAAACTATACAACCGTGTTTTAAAGCTTTTTATTCTTGAGGCACATTTTAAGATTACTCAAATACCACTGACCAAAGCAAGGGTAATATTAGCAGTGTGAGGGAACGTACCTCTCATAATAGAAGAACAAGGGAATAAACATCTGAGCGAGAATACAGTCTATCACAACTAATTGTTTTATAGCCACTTATCTTCAGAAGGCTCGACTTTAAGATGGAAAGATGTTATTGCTATTTCTACAGTCCATACTTCTGAGATACTATTCACTACTCTCTTATTCAATAAATATCACTACGTTTTCTGGAAACAAAAGGCAAGGCTGTGAAAAGCCGTAATATTAATTGGTACATTTAATATACATGTATACATGAGTATAAGTCAAAAAGAATGTAAAGATTGATTTAACAGAAGGCATAAATCTCTCAGTAAGTGGAGCTGTCTAACTGTAGAGAAAATAACTTAGAAATATAAGCCAAAAAGGTGGCAGAGGCTGGAGATCACTTATCAGTAGAGATAATGAGGACAATTTCAGTATTAGATAAGATATAGGTTTTTGAGTGACCAAAAATGTGATCCAATTCCTTTCATATTCTAGATAAAGTAGTGGCCAAAATCTCAGATGCTAGGGCTGATATACTCACATACATAACAATATCACTTTGGAAGGTTGTCTTCCTTAATTACGCAGTCAGTCAGTGAAAATGAAATGATCAACCCTCACCTACCAAAAAAAATTACAGATGCATAACTTGTGTGATGTGACCAGTACATCTGTGAGGAATGAGAACTCATCCTTCTGTCATAGAAAATTGTCAAAGAAACTCTGCAGTTAACCTGAAATTTGTTTTCCTCTCCAACTCAATCCATCATCCACTCAGTACCGAGCTGATGGGTAGGAAATAAACTTACCATCTACACATCCTTTCTCTGGAATAGACTAAGCACATGATCACGAATCTGCTTAGTCTTGACACCATAGATGATGGGATTAATCATGGGTGGGAACAAAAGGTAAAAGACAGCAAGCAGTATGTGGACATGAGGGGCAGCTCGGCGAGCCACACGGTGCATGACTGACGAGATGACCACGGGTGTATAGGTTGACAGGATGGCGCCTATGTGAGACACACATGTCCCAAATGCCTTGTAGCGGGCTTCCTGAGAGGCAAGCTGGAGAACTGCCCGAAGAATGAAAATATAAGACAAGATAACAAACAGCAGGTCCAGTACCACAATAAACATGGCCACAGCAATGCCATAGATATTGTTGAAGCGGGTGTCCCCGCATGCCAGCCTTACCACAGCCATGTGTTCACAGTAGCAGTGGGCAATCACTGGGCCTCGGCAGTAGTGGAAGCGCCTAAGCAGAAAGGGGAGTGGAGTCATCAGTGTCACAGCGCGGGCCACAGCAGCCATGCCGATCTTGGTAATAAGGGGCTTCGTCAGGATTGTGGTGTAGTGCAATGGCTTACAGATGGCCACGTAGC
>PVLA01008047.1:0-94676 GCA_004027455.1 Hydrochoerus hydrochaeris | reverse complement strand
TCTTCCAGTGGACATATTTAGCCCCTTTGTCAAATATCAGGTGGCTGAGTGTCTTTGTAGTTGTGCTTGCATCTTCTAATCTGTTCCATTGATCCTCAGGTCTATTTCTTTGCCAGTACCAAGCTGATTTTATCACTGTGGCTTTATAGTACTGTTTCAAGTCAGGAATTGAGATGCCTCCTACCTTGCTTTTGTTGCCTAGAATTGCCTTTGCTATTCTAGGTTTCTTTTGTTTCCAAATGAATTTTAGGAATGTTTTCTCGAGATCTGTGAGGTATGTCAATGGTATTTTGATTGGGATTGCATTAAATCTGTATAACAGTTTTGGGTACCATCCTTTCTTGATTCCTTCATCCTTGGCTCTCACCATGTCCATTCTCAGCCCCTCTGATACTGACCCACCGGGTAAAAGGACCTCAGTTTCTGTGCATCATGGCTTTCTCAGGCTATGACTGCAACACCCATCCCTAAACCATTAAAAAACCCTGAATGAGAATAAGCAGAGATCAAGTAAATCAACTGGATGCCAATCATTTTCCATTACACCTGTGTAACAATGTTTCTTCTTCCCCTCATGATCAAGGTCAGTTACTCCTTATATATAATAATGAGTCATATTCTTGGCTTTGTTCTTGTAGCTGAAGGGTCCTGTGCACAGGGAGCAACTATAGCTTAAAGCTCTATGTGACTTTTGCATCCAGATGCACACAGTAATGTGCATCCTTTCCCTGAGAAGGACCTATCCTGGCATACCCCAGAACACTGGGATTTTAACTTTGTCAGGAGTCTTCTGATTCCTCACAGGAGGTGCTTCCTGTTTCAGTAATGCCTATGTGTCCAAAGCCCTGCAAAGCACTTGCAGATGTCTTGTTTATCTGACCCAGTTAACACAGAGTCATCAACACAATATACAGGAATGATGTTTCATAGTATGACCAACTTCCAGAACTTTCTTGGATAGTACATGATGAAAGTCCTGAAAGAGGCATAGTTGGGGGCAAGACTCTTCACTTTGGGTAATTCTAAGTGGATATGAATTGTTTCTGCTCACTTCTTGTCCAAATGAGGGGCACATGTTCAAGACTGAGTTATGCATACATGTGTGAGTTTATGTTAACCTACCCTAGAAATGACACTGCATCTTATGCAGAAGCTGCACTGAGGGCTACCATTTATATGAAGTTCCTGTACTGTCTCATCATCATCCAGGATGAATTTGACTTTTGTTGGGATGAGCCTAGTAAATTTGATGCAGATATTTTGGGACTCACTGCATCAATTCAACCTTTAAGGTTGACACTAATCTCTGTTATTCCCAGGAATGTTACATTGTGTTTTACTTAGTAGGAACCAGGCTGGAGCATTTGACATCCGCTATATTTTTTCCACTATGGTAACTCCTAACCCACCATCAACAATGGATGGAGCAGGTTGGGAAAACCAATAAATATCAGTTATATATTACTGGTGAAATGATCAGAATTGGTTCAAGGCCGTAGTGAACCTATGCCATTTACTATATGATGTGTGCCTCACAAGTGTCCCCACTGTAACAAGGAGGCTGTCATATTTTGAGTGATTAAATATCATTGCCTAATATATACAGTGTTTCTTAGAATTTCTCTTTCTATAGCATGTCCTGAGTGGATGCCAATAGGTTGTTTTTGGGTAATCTTTACCATAAACATTTTCTGTGGTGCTACTGGCCCATTTCTTTTGAACAATCCATCTCATCTTAAGTTACTTCTGGGTTCTAGTTTGTGGGAAGGTGGTAGGATGTGGAAACTGTGTGTGATTTATTGAGGTCTTTTGGTTAGTCTTCTTTGAATTGTTTTGTTTGTAGGTTCAGTATCATCTCTATATGTTATTCATCCATTTGCCCCATAGAAATACCACATTTTGTTAATCATCTTACAGGTTTCTGTGGGCCAACCAAACCCTCTGAGTGTTTTCCTGTCTTTGCCAAATAGTACTACAATTAAGCTCATCTTGGAATGGATGATAAAACAGTGACCAGTTTGCAGGGATGAGAGTCAGAATCCTACCATCAAATGATATCACTGAGCTGTTACTATGATAGCATCTCCTGCCGTTAGCTTTGATTTCCTGAAGAACGCATCCACTAAACTTGGAGCTGGTCCCCATGCACTCACTTGGGGGGTCCTCCAGGTCTCCCTATAGAAAACAGTTACTGGATGTTATTTCCAGAAGTTACATAGTATGTAAACACCCATGTGCCCATTTCTCTAAATGTTGCTTCCTCCATTCACTGCTTGAAAAGGTATTTTTTGTCATTTCAAGTTCATTTTCTCTGGGTCATTGTTTGCACCTGTAGACCATTGGTACTTCTTCCTGGATTCTTGCCAGGTTATTACATGAAGTGGGCTCTCTATCAGTATATGCTTTTTAAAAATCTATTTATATATTTTACCACATCCCTTTCTGATCAAATACCTTTAGAATCCAGCATCACAATACCCTCATAATACTCTCCAGTTATTTGCTGGTACATACTGACTCTTAGATTACCGTATCTTTCCTCCTTTAGCTATCTTGATACTTCTCCAGTGAATCACATCATAGCTTAACCCTGCATGTTGGCCTGGTGCTGAGGAAAGTAGGTAGTGGCAGATCCTAAAAAGAACAGAAAGGGACAGGGACTTGCATAAGTTCAAAGGGTTTCACAGAATTAGAGGGTTGAGATATGTTAGTCCATCAACCCCAACAACTCTGTTTCTTTGCTTCCTTATTTCCTGTAAGGCCTCTGCCCTCGTGTAGCAGAACTATCTAGGCCGAGAGCTTAACTTCTCCTTGTCCTCAGCTTTCTTAGTTCTTTCCATGTGACATGAAAGAGTTTTAGATACTGTCTTGGAGGTCCTCTGATTTTACTACTTTGTTTTTAATTGATGATGAATCAACCTTACTTAATCTTTTATTGTCTTTCACCAGAGTAATAATTGCCCTAGCAGTAGACTTTCAATTCTCTTGTCTTCATAATTACTCTTTTCCCTATTTTTCTTCTAAAAAGCCATATACATTACCCCTGCTAGCACACACTCCTTCATAGCTATGCCACTGCAATTCACCTTTAGTGAACAGGGGCACAACTGTTCTGCTAGCTTGCACCAGGTGCTATCCACAATCCATCCCATAACCAGTGATGAAGTTCCCATTGTCTGCCAGATGGTAGGTGATCTGGCTCCAGAATCCCATCTTACCATTTGTACCTTTTTTAATGAGAAAATCATTACCATTTTCCCTTCCTAGAATAACACACTTCCCTCACTGTGGATGGTTATTGTTCAATTCATAATTTCCCACTAAACATTTGTCATTCAGGATGAATGAACAGTACAACGTTCAAGGTGTATCAAATAAAGGATGCATAGGTTTTCCTCTTCAAGAAACCTACAAGCATGGTTCTCCTTCATTCTGCTGTAATTTGAAAATTGAGACAAATGAAGGTTTTAGATTTGTATCTGAATTAGACACACATCATGCAGTATCAAATATTGGTTAGTTTCTGATACTTGAGATGAAACTAAATGTGGTATTTTGTTCTCAGCCATTCATTGATATGAAACTATACAGCTATGTAGCTTAGAGGTAGTTAGGTATGGAGGCTGAGAGGTCTGTGCTCCGATTCTGAGTTCAATTTTATTAATTACTGTTCATAAACTGACTTCATTACTCTAAAATTTTATTTGTAATCAAGATTCTCTATGTTGCACAGTGATATGATCAACATGTAAACGCATAGTTTCAAATGTCATTCACTGTGGTCTAAAGATCTGTAGGCAATCCCTAAAGTCATTTTCCACTGGATTTGTGAGGGCAGATTTTCTTATACAGAAAACAAATCAACACTTAACAATAGAGTGAACATGGAAGACTAACTCACAAAAAAGCTAAAAGGTAAGATCATTCCCACAAAAGTTTTGTTTGTTTTTGGAAAAATACAGTTGTTTGTCATACAAGTGTGTCCTTTATGTTAACGTGCAACTGTTATTATTATTTATGCTCTTGGTGCTGTCATTGAGCTCAGGCTTCACACATACTAAGCCTGTGCTCCACCACTGAGCTGTATCTGCAGTATTTTTCCATATTTTAAAAAAGAATCCATATTTTCAATATTCCCTTGTTCCATAATGCAGAAAGTATCAACAGATAAACCATGAGAAGACTTTTTGGACTCTCAATAAATGTTAAAACTGTGAATTAGATGAGCACTCTAATTTTACTAGAAATTAAAGATAATCAACCCTCAATTTTTATCAAAACACAAAAATACAGAGAAATACAAACTTTTAACAGCTCATGACATGAGAAATAAAAGTAATTATCACTCAACTATTAGTAGGAATTTTAGATATCCAAGACTGGGGTACAGTTTCTGAGACAGACACAAGGAACAACATAGGAAAGCTGATATTGGATTGAAAACCAAGCACTTCTGCAAAAATTTATCCCCCAGGTAATATTAGTATATGAAACAGAGGGAGGAAATCCACCATCTACTTTCCTGGAAGGAGTTTTCCTTCCAGGCAAACAGGAAGGAGTTTTCTTTCCAGGAAAACAGGAAGGCAGTTTATTGTTACCTCTCTTTGATTACCATTAGAATAAGTATGAAGCAATTAAAAGAAGAATTATGGAATAATAGAATTTTATAGGGAGGGTAGTAGGTTGGGAATTTGGAAAAGGAAGAATCAGAACCTTAATGAATTCCAAATTCCAAATTTTCTCATTCACTAATTTTGATACCAGAAGAGCTATGGTCTATGTTTGAGCATCAAAGAATCAAAGAGCAAGCTTTAATACTCTTGATTAAGTAGTGACCAGGTAGATGGTGTAGGAAATCTCCCTTAGTCAAAAATATCCAAACTAAATAAAAGACCATCAATGTACAGGAGGACATTAATCAATTCTCAGACCATTGTATTAGAAGTAGTGTCCTAAATGGTAATCAGAAGGTTAGAGTGAGGAACTCTCAGTAATGCTCCATGATCCATCCCAGGTTATACTTCTCATAAATAAATGAGAGAAAATATGAAGACTATGAACAGTTTCTGCATGTTTCAGCAGGCAAACAGACTCCCTGTGTAGGATACAGAAGATTTCTGTTGTTGTACCTGAGAAAAACTTTATCCTCTCAATAAGATCTAGGGAAATTATCATATTATGAAACAAAAGAGGAAAGCTAGAATGATAGACTTGCAGTGTATATAACGTGAAATGAGGTGAAAAATAAAAAACTAAAAACATAAAATATGATCACAAAATTATCAGGTTTAGAATAAAACAAAAGTGACACTGAGGAAAAATGAATTCTTGTTGCAAAAATAAACTAAAAAATGTTCACTTAAGATGCAAAGAACAAGAACCAAGAGTCCCAGGTGGAGAGAACATGGCAGATATAAAGGTCAAAATGCTGCAAGCTAACCTACAGATCTCCATCAAGAATGAGAGGACTAAATATTTTTAAAGACTGTACCTTGAGATAAAAAATTTTACAGATAAAAATCATATTATTTATCCAATGGGGGAAAATTTGCTAATACATAGTCAACACCTTGATAGATCCTGATAAAACAAATTAGTGACAAAGTTTTAAATAAAGAAGGTTTATTAAATAGTTCCAGAGACAGGAAAGATATGAAAACCATATATAGACAGTATGTAGGAAGTAATGACAGCAATGTAGATAATAGAGAAATATAGAAAGATAAATAGATGATAGAATATGGACAAGAGAATATTTACAAATCTAGGTATTTTAAGTTATCAGGAGAATATATAGAAACAACTCTAGGAAAAATAAAAAGTTTATAAATTTGATCAAATAAAGTTAGAAACCTTACTTCTTCCTTTTCTATACTCTAGCTTTTTTCTCTCTGTACTGCATAGGATAATAACAATACCTCTTATCACCTCATGAATGTAACTAACAATTTCTTAGTTCCTGCTAACTAACACTTGTGCCTTCCAAGTTGCCTCCGTTACACTGATGTCTTGTCAAGCTACTTTTCCTGTAGAGAGTAGATTCTCCCTAAAAGGGATTCAAATGACAGCTGCTAAGATACCCCACTTTACATTTCTCCAATTATGATTGCCCAAATAGTCAAGAACTATAGAACAGTAAATGTGGTAGCATTATATGAAGTATGAAATGTGACAGGATTTCCAAATTATTGACTTATTAAAAGTTGGCAATACGGTTTCCATTTTTAAAATGTCATTTTAGTAATCAGGAAAAAAGTCACCAAAGTGAATAAAAAGATAAAATAAGACAGTAACTTCGTATTCCTTAAAGGTTGAAGGTAAGCTGTTTGTGCTTTCTGACAATACAGCTCTGTCATGAGTCTAGATCACTGATAGCCACCGTTCTGCATCCAGGAAAGGCCACACTGCCCTGTCATCAAAGGACCTGGGAGGAGGGGAACGCCCAGTCACAGGGCCAGTCTCCTGTCCTCTTGCTCTGGGATTCTTCGGTGCATGTTTTGCTGTGCTGTGTGTGCATTCCCTTTGCTGCTCTGCTGTACTTCCTGTGTTTTTTACTGTTGCTTTCTGCTGAAGACCTGCTTGATATGGTACAGAGAAGGCAATAACTGATATTATTAAATTACCACAAGAATCAATCGGGAGTGTGTCCTGGGCCTACCTGACTTGTGATAAGATCTACGGCTGGCTTACAGACAGGTTAATCCGTACACCAGCAGCCAGAGCTGAGCCTAGCAAATGGTCTGTGAAGTCCTGGTACCTCAAAGTCAGAAAAGCAGCAGCTTCAGACTTTGGTTCACCCAAGTTCCTTCTATCCCAGTAGTCACAGTTAGCAGACAATTGGGTTACTAGTTAACCACGATCTTCTCCTGTGTACTTTTCCAAAACCACATTGTTCCTCAATTCTTGAACCTTGACTGTGTCAGCAGTTTACCTCCACTACTTCCTGCAGCCCACCAGCTCACCCGGCAATCAAGCTGTGCACCTAGTAAAGGCCAAGAGTATCAAGCATTTGGGTCTTAGTGTGTATGGAGCTTTGACCATCCTGTTCCTTTTGTAATTAAAACTATATCTTGTCTGTGCTTTAATTCTGCTGCCTTACTCCTGAGCAGACCAGTGGTCCTGGGCTAGGGTGCTAACAGCTGTCATTGAATACCTGATTTTTGTGAAGTTGCCTTCTTTCCTATTGATTCTTTATGATGTCTCACAGTGTTCCTATCTGAGGTTGGTTGCCTGCAGATACAACCTGTATGCACAAGTATACATTTTGCAGGAAGGAAGCCCAGTGACTCAGGACTGATACCATAACACTGGCGGAGAAGAAAAGCCCAGTCACAATGTGATAAATGAATATATATATATATATATATATATATATATATATATATTCTATTATTCTTCTTCCCTGATAATTAACATAATTAACACTAAAATAACATTTTCTCATAGCACCCAACTCCAAGATCCCAGGCAACCTTAGCATCCTCGGCTGGAGAGTTTCATAGTAATTTCCGGTTAAGCTTTCTCACAAATGAATACCAAAAAATCAAAGTCCCATGACAGCAAGATTTGTTTTTCTCATTTAGTCCTCTCTTTCTGAAATATAAGAAATGTTTAGTGAATCAATGAAGAGATTGCTGATTCAGTGAAAGCATGGATGACCATCATTTAGTCTTAAAGTTTTCTTTCCCTATCTTTGTCTCTATTCACTGGTTCTTGAAGCAAATACTATGTCAGCCAGTATTCTCTTCAAAATAAACTCCAAGAAATGTTGAAGGAAATTTAAATTATCTCAACAAAACCAAGGTAGTGAGGTCACAAGAAGCTAATACTAAAATGTTTATAATTGTAAACAAAGACAATTTTTCTCCCTCTTCCATACTATTCCTACCTCTGGGAAATCTAATGTAAGGAAAAGCATTAGATTTTAATTAATGTAAGGAAAGGTCCTCTCCTCTCATTTCCTCCTTAATGACTTCCCATTACAGGCTTCTGTTCCCCCAGTGACATTGCATAGTCCTATTTGCTTTATGTTGATTACTGTCTGTCTCTTTTCCCCTTTCTTGGACCATCACAAAATGGTGCTCTTAAGACAAGCATTTCTCTTGGAATATTACTCTCGAAACATGCCTATCATCACACTTTTTCACGATCTATCAGTTTTGTTATTCCTATTTCTATGATCCCTCAGTCTCTCACCTTGCTGCCTAAAATATGGCCCTGATATGGGAAGACTAGTCTTCTTGTCTTGGAATCCATGGTAACTGTGCTCACTCCTGGTTCTTGACATCTTCATTCTATTAAGAGTTTCTATTTATAAAGGTACTTTTTGAGGTGTTGCAGAATGAACCCAGGGCCTTGCCCTGCTAGAAAGAGCCCTAACACTGTGCTACATTCCAGGCATTAATTTATTGAAATTTTTTCCCTTGAGTATTGTCCTCCATCCCTCATTCCTTTTATTTCCCTACATCCAGGCTTCTGTGACTAATTTTCCCAAGTAGATCTTTGTATTAGGACATTCCTTTCAAAACTTTCAGAATCTTCTTATTTTCTTAGAACCTATTTGTATAAAATTTTCTAGATTGTAATACAGTACAGTCCATTTCCCTCTAATCCTCAATTCTATCTTCCTGAGTTTATTTCTGGGCTTGCATTTTTTCAAGATCTCTCTCTGTGTTTTCCAGACATGGTCTTGCTATGTAGTTCAGGTTGACCTCGAACTCATAGCAATCCTTCTACCTCAGGCTTGTAAGTGTTGGAATTAAGGCATGTACCACCGCACCCAGCAAGACTGACCCTCTCTTATACTCTCTTCTAACCCATTTCATGTTCCATATATTCCACGAAGTTTTCTTTTATTCTACATCAACTTTCACTCCCATAAATTCCTCTTATGTTTTGCGTTCACCCCAAATCTTTACTGTAATTGTTCCATGTACTAGATCTAGTTTCCAAAGTAGACCCATAAATACCTCTTATGTTTTGTGTTCACCCCAAATCTTTACTGTAATTGTTCCATGTATTAGATCTAGTTTCCAAAGTAGACAGTATGCTTCCCAGAGGAAGATATACAGAAATACCCAACAGCACCCTACCAGTGCCCCAGGCGTAGTGAAACCTAGTGAGACTAGTGTTGACTGCAAAATAAAGATGCTTTGCTTCCCCTGGTTGGGTTTTTGAAGGTAGATATTATGAAGACAGGAAAGGATTAAGAAGATGTCAGGGAAATAGTGAAAAGTTAATGAGCAAAACATATTTGAAGATGAAGGAATTCTGAAAGCTATTGTCAAACCCGAGCCAATGTTACCATGACCAAGCTTATCAACACCCAAGAGCACACCAGCCCACCTGCTATGGTCTGGAAACATTCGGAATTCAGAGAGAGTGAGCAATAGCTTCAGATGACATGTTAGCATGAAAACACCTCTATTATTTTTTAATATTTTTGAGGCTCTCCAGCTGCTTTCTGGGCAGCCTATCATATTGTACCTGTAAAGGAAAAGATGGGCCGGGATGGTGCATCCTCTTACACAGGGAGACAGTCACAGAGAGACATCCTTTGCCAAATATCTAACAGTGCTAAAGCCGGGAATAGAAACCAGGTCCCATGACTATCCATCTGGCGTTCCCTCAGCTAGACCACACTGTCTCTCTAAATTGCCAACCTGGATTAATAATCATGCATGTGACATAATTCTGGTCTTTGCCTTGCTGTGCTGTTGAAGATGAAGCATCTCTTCCAATGAGGACAATGGAAATTTTCCTCTGTCTGCATGTATGTGCAAATTTAAAATTAACAATGCTGTTTCCTTATACACTAGAAGGAAAAGACAATGCAAAATTCATTCATGCTAACTTCAAAAATAGAAGAAAATTCAACAGTTTACTGATGTTAGATGTGGAAATAGTGAATTTTAAAATATTGAAAAGGGGAATATATTTTGAGAATTGACTAAGCTTACCTAGTAATTTTTATGTGTCAATGTCTGCTTTTCTCTCCTGAGTTACTCCACTTAGCAAAGCAGGATTCTGCGTACATGTGACTTCTAGAGGTTCGTGTTTGCACCAAACCACAATTATAGAAATAAAAAAGCTGGTTTCTTTCCATCAGATCTTCTGGCCTGATGCACATCCTAGGATACATGCGGATTCAGAAATGTTGTTCACATGAGTTTGGAGACTGTATATATTTTCTTTAGAGTGAGATGCATATTTTCTTTAAATTCAAGGAAAATGAGAGTTCAATATCATATAATTACTAAGTAAGGAATCTTAATATTCAACTGCTCAAAACTGGAAAAGAAAGACAGCCCTTGATACATCAGTGTCTCATACTTTGTCAAGCATCCCTGTGTGCTTAAGACCAGCTGCTGCATGAATGCCTGCCTCACAGCTGTGTCACCTACAACTACACAAATCATTCTTCACGGTGGCCTTGTGACCATGTCTACAGAAGTTAAAGCCGAACACTATGCATATTGATAGATGACAGAGGAGCTCAGTTAATTCTCTAGAATAATTTTCCTCAGTATCTAATCTCATCTTTGTATAGTTTGAGTAAGTCTCAAAGTAAAGAGAAAAACTGTGGAAAACAAGTTCATCCCTTGGCAGCTATGAGCAGCTGAAGCCTTGCAGGATAATTGAAAAAGGTTATCATGAAGCACTGATGACTCAGAGAATGTGTGCAGCTGGTTAATGGCAGAGGTAGCAGAGGGCAGGGAGGAAGAAAGCTCAGCATCCAGGTTATTGTCACGGAGACTTCTAGAAGGTCATAGGTTGCTGTGCTTCCGGCTGCCTGCTGGCCTACTTCCTGGACATGGTGTCCATCTCTTAACCGGTCTTTCTTAAAGTTACATACAAGACTGTACTTCCTTTGGTAGCAAATTCAAGCTAGATATAACACAGAGAATGCCAACAATTATTCCATCCCCTGAATTAATTCACTAAAGTATAAAGCGGGTCTTTAAGGTCAGTAGTAGTCCAGATAAAAGAGAAATTTGAAAAAAATATATATATACAGTTTTTTTCAGGAATGCAAAGTAGAAAAGAAGATGAGCTCAGGGATAAGGGAAAAGCCATTAAAATATTAAAGATCTAATATTTAGGATAAAGGATATGGGGGAGGGAGGTCGATTTTGTAGCACACAGATAAAGAAAGAAAAAGAATGTTTACAAAATCTTGGTAAATCCACTGACAGGAAAAAAGAAATGCTGCATTTGTGAGAGAAGACAGTAGTGATACAGGAAACAGATCACATTATTCAAAGGCCGTGTGTTCAAGCCATGACCAAATGTCTTTGTCTGAGATCTTTCGAAGACCATGCACATGAATTTTCTGAAATCATTTCAGTGTTGCACCCAAGCAGAGTGACAATGTAGAATGGTGAAGGTGAATATCACAAAAGGAAACTGAGGAGAAGCCTCCCTGAATCCACCGGCACCCTGGACTCTGTGCCCAGGACTGGAAATGACAGTGGTGGACCCGGAATGCAGCTCAGTGGTATAGCGCCTGCCTGGCAAGCACAAGGTCCTGAGCTCAAGTCCGTGAAAGACAATGGAAGCAGTGCGCCGGGCTCCTGCTCACCTCTGCTCTCGCTCCCTTGCCCTGTCCCTCTGCTCCTGCCTCTTCAGGCCAGTGACCCATCGCGGCCTCTTCTGGAGCATTTTCCCTCTGGGAGCCTCTGCTTCTCCTCTCCCGGGGAATGGCTCTTTCCCTCCTTTCCAATAACCACTACTCAAAATGTCTTTCTTTTCCTCTTTGCGACATCTGATAATATGTATTTTCTGCAGGTCGGATGTATTTCTTTAACGTTCTGCTGAAAAAAAAATAAAATACATTTAATGCAGATGACCTCAATTCACCAGTGAAAAGAAACATGGGCAGAGTGGATCGGGAGACAGGATCCATCAGTATGTTGTGTACAAGAAACTCAGTTGACTTGAAAGCAAATTCATGGGCTGAAGGTCAGAGGAGAGAAGACAATGCTCCATATGACAAGACCCCCCTCCCCAATAAAGCAGGGGTAACTTACCCATCAACCACAGAATGGATAAGAAAAATATGGTATTTTTAAACAATGGAAAGCTACTCAGCTATAAAGAAGGATAATTTCAAGGCCTTTGTAGGTAAATGGAGGCCACTTGAGATCATGCTCATGGGTGAATTGGTTTGGAGTCACATAGGTGAACATCGTGCTTTCTCCCTGGCATAAAATTCTGAAGGAATTAGTGAGATCCAAAGTGTACAATAGATATTGTGAAAGGGATAGCAGAGGAAATATCTAAAAAAGGGAAATTGGTAGCCATTGTTAATTTCCTATTATCTTGTTTTGTAGTCCTATATCTTTTTCATTGTTTTGTTTTGCTTGGTTTTATTCTGTTTTGTATTGTTTTATTTTATTATGTCTGATGGTATGGGCAGTTATTTATGAGAGCCATTATTGATTCCCTATAACCTTGTTTTGCAATCCTGTATCACTTTCATTGTTTTGTTTTGATTGGTTTTCTTCTGTTTCATTTTGTTTGAGTTGAAAAAAAAAGATTTACTCATGTTGAACCATAATCATAAGTCAAAATTTCCTTCTACTTCAAAACTGAATAATATTCTGCTGTATATAGGTACCACATTTTTGTTTAACAATGAACACTTGAGTTACTTTTACTTTTTTTTTTCCAGTAATGAGGGTTAAAATCAGGGCTTCACACTGAACTACATTTTGACCAACTTTTATTTTTTGTGCTTGAGACAAGCTCTTGCTAAATTGGTAAGCTGCCCATGCTGTGCTCAAATTTGAGATACTCCTGACTCAACATCCCAAAGTGCTGGATTTACAGGCATGTGTCCCCACATCAGACTGGTTTCTCCTTTTGGGTGCTGTGAATAATGTGACTATGAACATGAATGTACAAATACATGTTTGGGGTCCCCGCTTCAAGTCTCTTGGGTGTGTATACCCAGAAGTGAAATTATAAGATTGCATGGTATTTCTTGGTTTAATTGTTTGAGGAGCTTCCATACTGTTTTTTACTGTGACTACAGTAGTTTATATTTTCACCAGCAATGCACAAGAGTTCCAGTTGCTCTACATTCTCATCAACATGTGTTATTCTCTGTTATTTTAATAAAGCTTTTCCTAATGGGTATTTACTCATTTTCCAAACAAAATCTCTACAATGTCTCATATTATACAAGGTTAGTATTGTGTTTAACACTAACAATAGATTGTAAAATGAATATAAACTAAAATTGAAGAGACACAACATAATTTGAAAGTATATATTAAAAGTTAATCAATTGCTAAGAAGAAAAGGTTTAAAAAGAGTACAACTAAGGGCTTAGTGTTAATAATCTTAAACATATCCAAACAACAGAGTCATATTTTATATTTGTAAATGGGTTAACTACCAGATTACTAAAAAGAGATTCTAAATTCATGTAGCATATGTACATAGCAATAATTAGCATATGTAATACATATCAATATAGCATATACAATGAAATTTCTATAAAATATAAACACTGATGGACTCTACCTAGGTCAATTTACAGTATGGTATCTACCAGAGATTTTACAACCACCAGTGTTTATCTCTGAGGATGAATGTAGGTGATGTTTATCTGTGTTACTCAAGCTGTTGACTGTTTTGCATATAGAATAAATAAATTCCAAGAGCTAAATAAAAGTAAAATAAAGTTCTGGTGAATCAACTCAATGTTCTCGTTGTGTTTTTGTGAACTGAGATTGTAATAAGCTTAGGGTAAATGCAGGACCCCTCTTAGACGCTAGATATATTTTCCTAGTTGATTAGCTGGGTGACGGCGACCGAGAAGAGCCTTAATAAGTGTCTGTAGCTTCATTGGTAAGAGGGACTACTGTGATCTATCTAGCCTTAAGCACTTAGAAGTGACAAGTTTGGGACAAGGTGCTTGACTTATATAATGACAATGATCATGGTTCCTTTTGCCTTTCTTTCCAAACCTCTATCCCTTCTTTCATTTGTTCTGTGTGTGTGTGTGTGTGTGTGTGTGTGTGTATGTATAGAAAGGAAGGTTAGTAAGTACTTCTTTAAAAGCACATAAATAGTTTTTTGTCACATTTTATAAGTCAAAGCTCAATTTAGGCAAATTTTAGGCTTTTAAGATGTATACAGACAGCTTTATTCAGATGATACTTATAAAATAAATTATTTTTATTCAAACACAAAATATATGTTAAGTCTATGGGTTTAAGTGTGGTACTTACCAGATGATAGAGTACAGAGCTCCTTTCAGGAAATTTAAAAGTTTCCTACTTGATGAAAACCTTGGGATTATTTTCTAAACTACACCTGGGATACAGTCTTTACTGACTTCTGAAAATTTTTTGGGAGTACTCGCTGATCAGTTGAAACCAATCAATTCTTCTCGGAAGGTCTGCTTACTTACAGGTATCTAGTGTTATGGTAGGGTTTGGATTCTACCACTTGCATCCTTCATGCCTGCCTGAGAAACTACAGATACAAGGGAGCAGGGATTGCCAGGCCATAAAAATGGTTAACCAATGGGAGACAACCATGAAAAGCTCAGGTGCTGGCTTATGATTTGTGTTGGGGGCATGGTGGTTACAAGGACCATGATGGTTGATGTCCTTGGCAAGCTATGCCTCTCCACTGACTTATTCAGAGCATTATGAAGCATTATGAGAGCCATTATTGATTCCCTATGTGATTAGCTAGCATTGTTTTTATGCCCATGAATAACATATAATGTCTGGGTATCTAGTTCCAAGAAACAAACTTCTCAATTTCTTTATACTTTGAATTTTTCCCATATCCTGAGATCAGTTCAATATTCACCAATATTTTCTTCCAATTGTTATAGATTTATTTTGTAACATTTAATGCTAGTAACTCACCCCAAATTGTATCTCTCTCTCTCTCTTTCTCTCTCATCAATATATCTCATGAAAAGTAAAAACATAACAACTTGTCTTTTTACCCCAAACAGCTAATTAGCCAATGTGAATACTTTGCAGTATTTCTCCTCTTGTTATTCCACGATCTGTTTTAGGGTTATCTGTCTGTTCCCTTGATCAGTCTGCTAATTCTTATGCCAGTATCACACTGTTTCTAATTATTGGCTCTTATAATAGAATAAGTTCTCTTGTTCCAGCGTTCAATTCTTCTTTCTCATTATTTTGGATAGTTCTCTATGGTTTATTTTTTTCAGATGTATTTTGAACAATTTCTTCCAAAGTTACAAAACAGATTCCATTGGGACTTTGTTCAGGGGTTGCATTTTGAAGATACAAATTGATTTGAGAAGAATTGGCATCGCTACAAAATCTAATCTTCCCAACAGGATCATCTAAATTTTATGTCTGCAAAATGTAAAAATGTTTCTCTTTCTGGTTTTACTATTTTGGGGAACGGACATGGCTGTGAGTAAATCTTAAATATTCAAGTACACCTTGTCCAGGGTGGATGAATGGGATGTGTAACCGCTCCGAGAGCTCACAGGCTGCTGGCTCACGCGGAACTTGCTTGTTTGAAGCACTTTCAATGGCGTGGACAGGGGCCCGGCAGTGAGCCCGTGACAGCGGCTCAAGAAACAGATGTAGTCCAAAAGGGCGCAGCACACACACATCGGGATGAAAGAGGACTCTTACGTGATTGGCCATAGGTCTGCCTGCCTTTGAGGTCACTGATCATCATTCCTGTCCTTTCGTAGCTGCTTCATCTCCAATTCTTCTACCCTGTTGGACTTGTAGGTCTCAAATATATTTGAGTTGAATTAAGGCACAGAAAGGAATTTTGACTCTGCGGTTTCCATGATTAAAAAAATATTACATTAGAAGCAGGGAATAAAACATCTTAACTTAGATCTGGCTTTAATGGAAAGTATTCTTTTAGTAACTTTTTTTAGGAGCCTCATTCCTCAACATTGCCGTCTCATCCAAGAGGAACGATGTATCTATTTGTACTTGGCATTAATTTTTCTAAACGAAAACAGTTTATGCCAGGCATTATTTCTTTATTAGTATGAATATGAATGCTCTTTAAATTTTTGATGAAAATAATTTTACTTTAAGGAGACACCTGGGAAGGTTCAAGAACAACCATCCACATATTGCAAGCTTGGTGGCTGGAGAGGATGAGAGGTTTGTGGCTTTTGTTTCTGTCCTCCTGCAGACTCAGCAAATGTTGGTGATGTGTGTGACACCAGCAGACCCTGGTGGAAGCCCATGTGGTCATGGAAAATAAGTAACTTTTCAATGCCAGCTTGGGTTCAAAGATCCAGAAGATTTGGGAGAGTGGATTGCATAGTTCCTGCCTGTAATACCTGATTCTTGCATCTTCTACAACCTCTCTCAACTTCTTGTAAAGTGCTTGAACATTATCTACTAAGGAACATGGTAGATGTGAGTGCTTTTCTGCTACCGTTTGCACTTAAAATAGCCACTTCATCAGTACGTCTGCTGGAAATATTTGCACAAGATATATTTACAGTAGAAAATTGAAACTCAAATATTCCATATCTTTCAGAATAAAGAGTGAGTTTACAGACTTCCAGTTATGGTTGATTGTGTGAAGAACAGAGTGAGATGTGAGACCCTCTTCAGTCTTAACTGGTGGTAGTTTCCTTAGGGTGCCTCTCACAGGAGAAATCAGTCAGGTTACCTAAATTTCAGGTCTGTCTGGAACAAACCAACTGTAAGTGGGAGTTTAGTAAACAGAGATAATGCAATGCAGACAAGCTCTTCTGAGCTGTCTTCAACTATATGTTGGATGCTGTGTAACAAACTGCTTACTATTCCAGAATTGTTACCCCGGTCTCTGTAGATACCTAGTGCTCTGCTGCTTTTTCCTAACCTCTCTCAACCCCTGCTGCTTTAGATCTATTTTTCATGACTGAATAGCTTTTTCTCCTTTCTACTGCTTCATATTGTGAAACGTGTTTCATCACATTTTCTTTTTCCTCTCGATTTATTTATTTATCTTTTGGTTTGGCTTTTGGGTCGCCCTTGTGAATTTCTTTCACAAGCAGCAGATTCGTGTTTTTTTTTTTTATTTTAGAAATTATACTGCTTGCAGTTAGGTATGAGAGCACTCTGTCACCTTCACATTGGAAAATATGGGATGATGCTGTCTTCCACAACTGGTTCCCCAGGACTTCAACATTTCAGAAAGTACAGTAACGGAGGTTACACGAACAGTGTCAGCAGGCCATTATTTCAATATGCTGTTCTAAATCATAAATATTACCAGACCTCCGAAGGAGACACTGCAAGATGATTCCATGGTTAAAATGAGAGAATGTTTACAGAATTATCAGCAGAAACAGAAGAAAAGAAACTGAGCTTCTCTCAGTTTTAAAATCTGATTTGTATGGCAACTGTAACCTGGTCCTATGCAGCAATAGTTTAGGGCTCTGTCTAATTTTTTTCTTTCTCTTGTATCAGTAAGTAAGTATATGACATATTATCCTCTCCTTCTGCCTTAAGGCTTGTCAGTGTTCAGCTTGGGCTACTACAAAGTAGAGCACTGTAATTCTTCTAGATGTTTCCTAAAGATGGGAGCCCAGTGGTAGCTTTATAACAGTATCTATTATTAATGCACATCCATTTTGCAAAAAGGATCCATGCCAGAAAGCACTCCAAAAGACTTGGTCACATTTTATCTTAAGGAGGCTGGTATTTAAAATGTCAAAATAAAATAGTTCACACAGCTGAAGGAAAGTGATGGAAACACAGGCAAACGAAGTGGTGCAATTTGAACTTCAGAGTCCTAACGCTGGGACTTCCCTCCCACACAGGAATTGAGGGCCATCCGGAAGTGGTGCTCTCCGCAGGTGTAGGGGTTGTGGAGTGAATGATTATGGAACCACGAAGACGTCAGGCTGTAAAACATAACCTCATTCACTGATTCATCTGTGTTTGTTGCCAAAAGTTTTCTGCAGGAGCAAGCAGAGAGAATCCATCATTAAATACAAATGCATGTGACAGTCATAACATGGAGACGTGTGTTTTAGAGAACAAATAGCATTTACATCATGTTAATATAGAAACATTTAGAGTCATATCAGTGAAGGCTATAAACAAATCACTCACATGAGTCCTGCCAAGAATCCATGTTTTTTTTTTCTTTTTTAATCCATGAACATGTTTAAAATATGACTATGTTTTAAATTTTGTCTCATGGCATGACTGGTTACAAACAATTCATAGACAATTATACCTGAAGGCTTTTTCAAGATGCTAATTATAATTGAATGACATAGATCTTCGGAAAAGGATTGATTAATTGCATCGTGTTAAAACACACATGTCTATGCAATTTTAGCAGACGATTGTAAAATTCAAGTATTTTGCTTCCATTGTGGAATGTCAAAGTGTACTAAAGTTGTTTTACATTTATGTAATAGTCCACCTCTCACTTGAGTGTGTGGATCTTCATGAAATTATGCTTTTATTCCCAGTTTTCTATTTGTATGGACATACATAATCCCATTTTCTGCATCATGGAGGCAGTCTATCGTTTCTTGGTGTCCATCCATCTCATCAACTTTAATTGCTATTTACTTGAGCTTATCACACTGGGTATATGGCACAGTGCTAAATGCATGGAATGGTTCAACTTTAATTAAACAATTCGGGTGAGTAAGACAGCACACATGTCCGTACATATGATCTGATGGAATATCTACATGATTGAAACTGGAAGTTTGTGTCGAGAATGTGGGTATAGCCTACCAGTCCAGCCTTCTTTGGGTGAGCAGGAGCTTCCCCATTCATGAGTAAATATGGAACAATGCTATTTGGTGAGCACAGAAGCATGTCTACCAGCTGCTCTGCAGTTTGGCATCTGCCCAGTGGCACCAGAAGGATGTAGGGAGCATTTGACTGTCTACTTTATTTCCAGAGGTCATGTGTCAGTTCCATATGTATATTTATTAAATTTTTAATATTCATTAACTCTAACCATCCAAATCCAAAGGATTAAAATTTATTTTTCTAATTTCAAAGCACAAAATTTTTGGTATCATTCACAAAACTTCCTAATTTCTACGAAATTAATAATATCCATCAATCCATCACTAATGTCTCACAGAAGGTATGGTGCTTCTGCATGGGAGTTTCACTGAATATTTTTATTTATTCTCCCAATTACTCCATCTGTTTGCACAAAAGTCATTCTTATCAAATTGTTTTAGCTGTTTCCAGAATTTGGGAGGCAGAATATCACAACATGCAGAAGAATAATGCAGGGATTAAAAAGTAAGTGGCACATTGAAAAACTTCTTTTGCACTATCCCTATATTCAATAAAGAATAAAAATCTGAAGCATAGTTAGCTATAGTCATTTAGTTATAAGTCACCTCCTTGTTAAACAGATACAATTCTTTCAGACATTCATTAGCAATCGTCATCTGGTTGCTAATTTGAATTCTCTTCTCCATGCCTGAGTCCAGCCCTGTCTTTAAATCTTCATTATTTTGTTCAGGTACTGGGGATTTGCACTGAGCCAGATCCCCAGCCCTGTTTTTCATTTTATATTTTGAGAGAAGGTATAATTTAACTGCTAAAGGCACAGGCTGGACTTGAACTTGAGGTCTTCCTGCCTCAGTCTCTCAGAGGGTTTACGATTATGGGGATGTGACAGCACACCCAACACTTTTGTAGGGCATTTATATGAGGAGAAATATTCGACCTCTTGGTTCAAGCTAAATGTAATAGTGTATGTGAAGCAAGAAAATGTTCATATCAATAAACATGAATTTTTGGAGTAAGGGGAGAGAGGAGAATAGAGGCAGCTAAGGCAGAACCTATGAAAGTAAGAAGGAAGGTCTGTGCAGTTACTGACCTGCAATGTTAATCTGTACATTTCTATTACAAGCCAATGCTGGGGTGTTGTCTTAGCTGAAATTTTATGCACTTACCTATTGAGGGCTTAACATTACTTGTGATTTACTTTCTTTTTTTCTGTTTATTTTAATTTTGGAAATTTTATTAATATGTGTTTGCAGTACATAATGAGCACATATATCATGGGGATTTGGACATGTGCATAACACATATTAATTGCTTTTTATTTCCCTTCATTCCCCGCCTCCTTCTTAAGAAGGAAAGAATTCTAACTGTGCTAGTTTGTAGGTGTGCTGCATTTCTGTTTTCTTCACAGAAGTCAAGAAGTGTAGATAAACTCATGTGAAAAATGACCTTGCTCTACAGACTGAAGATGTTTTCTTGTATTGAAGATTTTAAATCTTATTTTATGATTCTTCCACTAAGTCAAGGCAATAAAACATATGATTAGCCTGTGAGCTAGCTGGAATTAATTAACTTTCGCTTTAAGGTTAAAATAATATGTGGAGAATTGTAGTTGAAATAACAGAACAATATTCGTGTGCAGTAAAGCACTGCTTCGGCAGGGCGAACTCGGGGCTTGGGGGAAGCTCAGTGAACAACGCCAGTTAGCACTGTGTTCTGTGGAAGGCACATTATGCTAAAGTAAAAAAGGCACTGCCACACCTTTGTCACATCAGGGAATAAAAGGAGGGTGGAACGGAGTTTATTTGGGCTTGTTGGTTATTTATCAAATTGTTTTATTGTTTCTCAGTATCAGAGAAGTTACTGATTTTCAATCTATAAAGCTACTGGCAGTCCATCTTCAGCAACACAGACGATATCAGAAAATGAATTAAAGAGTACTTGCATACAATCCCAGTCTCTCTACGCCTCCTAGAAAAGAAAACACCAAGTGTGCAAAACTTTGTACCCCACATGGTCTGGCAGCACCAGTCTGAAGGACGCCCGGTCTCAGGCATTGTAATGCCAGTCTTACCATCTCACTCCCAAGAGTTTGCAAAGACAGCTGTAACTTCCTAATAAAACACCGTAACAATGGCTCGTTCCTGTGTTGTTATTTAAATTCCTCTGGCAGAGAGGAACTATGGCATTGACCTTTTGAAGGTTATGTTATTTCTGGCCATAGAGAAAGCAGTGCAGAATGTAGAACCATCAGGATATAGAAACTATCACAGCTAGTGCTTAGAGTGTTAAATTAACTCCGAGGTCACCCCCAACAAGGCTAAAAATCCTGGGTCCCATGGAAAATTCCATTTTCCAGAATTCCTGTCATGGAAACCTACAGATGATTGGTATAAAAATCATGATAAGTCACTTTGTTCTCCTTGTAACAGAAGCCAGTTGGTGAGGGGTTAAACAGGGTAGGTGCTGAGAAATCTTCATGCTCCAGTAGAACATGATGAGTCTATGGATCCTAAATGCTTTCCAGGGGCCGGGTGCTTAGCCCAGTTGTATAAATGTCTACCTGGCAAGCGCGAGGTCATGGATTCAATCCCCGGTAAGAAAACAAAACAAAACAAAACAAAAACAAAATCAAAAACTTTCCAAAGAGAGACTCCTCTAGGCAACATTTGTTCTCTTCAAGGCATCTTCTGAACAGTGATCATCCATGGATGGAGAATATGCACTAAACTCTGCGATCGGAAAGGAGGTTGTTTCTAATTCAGCTCTTCCCCTGCTCTGGCCAGTCCCAGCAGTCAGCTTGCCCATTAGTATGTGTGACTTCTTCAAAGCCAGTTCTTTTGAGGGAGTTGCAAATTGTTACTTTGCCCTGTACACATGACTCAGTTTAGCCTCGAAGCAAAGACACAGTTATGGGTTGGCTTGAATGTATATCTTAAATAACTTCTAGCACCCAGATCTGTACATCTGTTCATCTTGGTGTTTAGGTGAGGGTCAGCTCAGACTCATGACTCAAAGGCTTGTCAGCGAAGAATACAGCACCCCAAATGATAGCAGAGGTTAAAGCTGGCTGCATTGTTTCCATGGAAATAATCAATAGGAGTTGTTTATGTGTGGCAAAATTAAGGACATTTTACTGAATTTTAATAGAAATAGAATTCAGAATTGAAAACAGGTTTTTATTTCTGAACATCAGATATTTTTAACTCCAAAAAGTAAATCAATTGACAAATGTACATATTTAGAGACACTGCAGATATTCACATACTTGTATTTCAAGCTTTAAAACAATCGATACCCAAGCAAGCATCTAATCTATTATAACAAATGACGAGTTACAAACAAGATGTCCAAGAAATCACTTAGTGGTGACCTATATAACCCCACTTCTTACCATCCTATTGAAAATTTCTGGCCAGGAAGACCTGATATTTGAGTATACATACAGTGTTACATTTAGATTGCACATGCGTTCTTTGCGTTATGATGTACAGTTACATATGCAACCATACTATGGCAACTTCTAAGAGAAAACATATTTTCCCCTGCTCTGGCCAGTCTCAGCACTCAGCTTGCCCATTAATATGTGTGACTTCTTCAAAGTCAGTTCTTTTGAGGGAGTTCCAAATTGTTGGAAGGTAAGGAGTGTACCTTAATAGTATTCAATATGATGTTTTGGCACACACATACATTGTGAAATAAGTACCATCTATATACTTCACAGAATAGTCATCCCTTCACATGGTTGTGTGTGTGTGTGTGTGTGTGTGTGTGTGTGTAGGATCTCCCTTCTGAGCAAATGTAACACAGTATTGTTAAATAGTGTATACTAGATCTGTAGAACTCATTCATCCTGAACGACTGAAACTTGGTGTCCTTTGAGCTGCAGTATCTCTGCAGTACTCCCATTCCCCAATCCCTGGTGCCCACTATGACTCAATTCCCTGCTTCTGTTGGATCCACAATATCAGATAACACTTATAGTTCAGATAATGTAGCATTTGTTTCTGCGCCTATTTCATTAACACAATGTCCCCCGGGTTTGCCCGTGTTATTGCAAATGTCAAGATTTTTCCCCTTTAAGAAAATTGGATATTCATGTATAAATTTATATATCTCTCTCTATATATATATATTTGTCACATATATTGTGTGTATATATGATACATATATTTTATATGTAATGTGTATGTCATAGGACACTGAAGTCAATCTTCGTCTTTGCTATTGTAAATGGTACTGCAGTGAAGGTGACAGTGGAGATAGTGCTGTATCTCTCTGGCACACAGTGTTACTCTCTCTGGATAGACATGCAGTAGTTGGATTGTTGGATCATTTGCTGGTCTATCTTTAATTTTTTGAGGAGCCTCCACACTGTTTTCCATTAGGGGTATGTTAATTTAAATTTTATCAACAATGTACATGGGTTCCCTTTTCATTACATTTCTGCCACACTTATTACCTGTCTTTCTTTGTTTCCTTGACTGTCTGTCTGTCTGTCTGTCTGTGATACTGAGGATCAAATCCAGAGCTTTCAAACTGAGTGCTAAGCCAGATCCTCAATCCTTTTCCAAAACGTTTAGCTCTAGCCAGGTGCTTACCAGAACAGTACATTGTCCAGGCCTGCCTCCAACTTTTGATCTTCCTACGTCAGGCTCCTAGAGTCAGTTTCTTTCATCTTTTGACAAGAGCCGTTCTCACAGGTCTGAGGTGATACAGCTCGATGTGATTTTAATTTGCATTTACCTGATTTCCCTGGAGATTGATATTGAGTTCTTTTTTCTGTATTAATTGGTCATTTGTATATATTGAGAAGTATCTGTTGGTTGAGGTTATTTACCAAATTTCTGTCCAGGTTATTTATTTTATTGTTATTGAATTGATTGAGTTCTTTACACATTTTGGATATCAAGCTTTTATCAGATGTATGGCTTGCAAATATTTTCTCCCATTCCTTAGATTTTTTTCATCACTCTGGTAATTGTTTCCTTTGCTGTGCAGGATTTCTTAGTTGGATATCAACCTATGTATCTATTTTTGTTTGTGTCACCTGAGCTTTTGGGGTCATTTGAAAATGAAAGCAATTCCCAGACAATTGTCAAGAAATTTCCTCTGTTTTCTTCTAGTAATTTTGCAGGCTCTGTTCTTATGTTTAAGTCTTTACTCATTCAAGTTGACTTCTTTTTGTATCTTGTATGAGGTGAGGGTCCAATTTCAAACTGTCTTTTCCCAACATCAGTTATAGGAGAAATTGTCCCTTCCCCATTGTGTGTTTGTGGCACTTTTGTCAAAGATGAATTGACTAATGTACAGATTTCTGGACCCCGTCTGATTTGATTAATTTATGTTTGTTATTGTGGCAGTACCATACTGTTTTCATTACTATAAATCTGTAGTATGTTTTGAAGTCAGGTAATATGATGTTTCTCATTTATTCTTTTTACTTAAGATTGCTTTGGCTTTTGGAATGTTTTACTTGTTTTTGTGGTTGCATATGAACTTTAGAATTACTTTCTTATTTCTTTCTACAAGGTAGTTAGAATTTGATAGGGTCATGTGGAATCTATAGGTTTCTTTGGGCAATGTAGGCATTTTAACAACATTAACTCTTCCAATCTATAAACATAGGATAACTTTCTATTTATTTGTTTTACAGAGATAAAATTTAAACAAAAAAAAAATAATAAAAAAGAACAAAATACAAATGCCAGTACTTGACCATCTTACACTTTATCCCATAAACAAGCTTTTTTTTTTTTTTTTTTTCCTCCAGAAAAACCCTCCCGATTCGCCACTCTCTACTTGCAATCTCTGGATTTCCAGTCATGTTAGTCATTACTTTGTGGTTGACAAAAGCAAATTGCTGTACTGCATCAGAATAGAATCAGGCTCTCCATAGGCAGAAGCCAGCATGCAGCACCTCCATATCCGGCAATATTGATTTCCTGCTGCACAATAGGCCCAGTGTGCCTCTTCTCTGCAGAGGAAATTTTCTGTTCCATGCCCTGGGTGGCCATTTCCCTGTAAGTCACTATTTCACTACTCTATTTTGTCAGCTTTTCCCCCCCAAAGATTCCCAGTATTACTGAGCCAAGCCAGTGGCACAGGTCACAGAAAAAGAAAAGTCAGATTCCCCAATAAATGTTCCCAACTCTCCAGACAGTAGTGTCATTTTCAGCTTGATGTGGTGGCAGCGACTTTGACACAAGATAAATATATTTCCTCTCACATGAGACTTGTACTTTGGAATACATGATGTGTTACCCAGGGGTAAACTTCCTGCTGTCGAACACTGGGTGCCTTAGTGACACAAAGATTTACTTTTTGCTCACTCAGCATATCGTGAGGATGCTCCTGGGCTCCTGGGTGGCTCTCCTTTGAGTGGTAAACTGAGGCTTCTGGCTCTTTCTACTGCATGTGTCCACCAGTAAAGACTCAACAGGAGCCATCCTAACATGATTCAGGGTGTTTTGTGGCTGTCTCTGAGGGGGAACACCATTTCAGACCACACCCAATGGTCCAAACATCATAACCTGACTAAATCTATTCAGATCTATCCAATACCACTTAATTTACCTGTGTGTCCACAGGTATGTGGCTGTGTGTATAAGTGTGTGTCCTGATAGTACTAAACAAAGCATTTCTTTGTGCCCAGGAAAAAATATGAAGAGATTTATTGAATACATAAGATGATTTCCATCTCAGTAGCATTTCTCCTAACTTGATCATGAAGCTCATGTGTCCTGAGTCAGTATCAATTCAAGCCTCTGGTTCCAATGGGACTATTTATGACAGTCCTGTCACTCTCAAAAGTGTCATCATTTATACAGGGAATCCCAAGGCTCTCCTAGCTATGACTCAGTAGCACCCAGAGCCTAAAGCACCCTAAATCCTGCTTCCCAGGTCTCCAGGTGTCCTGCTTTCCACATACGCCTCTGCATTTCCACCTAATGGTGGCCAGATAAGTCTTCCTGAACTCTGAGGTAGAACAATCTTCAAGACAGAGAGAGCCATACTGATGTTCAAGCTCTTTTCCCAGGAATAGAAGCTGCAAGAAGGTAGAATTTAGGTCAGTATACAAAAGATATTTCTACATCTAGACCCACCCAATCCTGAAGCCTGATCTTTTTTTTGATAAGGTAGTGAAATCTCTTTGTTCAGCTGGAGGTGGAATAAGCATTTGCCTCTGATGTTAAAGAACGGACTCTTTCAAATCTATTCTATGATTTTAAATGTCTTGATCCATTTGGGATCGAGCCAAATGGGTCTTATCAGAAATGCCACCCATGGATTTCAAATGTAGTCACCTAAGAGAGCTCTAGTTTGGACTGGATCTTTAGATGAAGGGCTAAGCCATCATTTTCTAAAATAGCTTAACACTGGGAATATTTTCCGTGTTTCCGAAAGTGGAATTTCCTCTTTGCCTTAGGGAATTGCCATGATAGAATCTAATACTGCGTCTTTTCAACTGAACTGATAAAAGCAAGACTCCTTATAAATGCATTCTTTTCAAGTGCACTGTATTCTCTGCAATTCTGGTCATGTTTGCTGCCAGTGAAGGAAAGGAGCTGTGATTAGTTACTCTCACATAATGTAGTGGGTGATTGCTCACCCTGTTCTTCTCCTTTGCAGCCCCCCAGGGGCTTGCTTTGCTTCTAATACCACATAAATTATTTTCTTTTCAGAGAGAGAGAGAGCGAGAGTGAAAGCGAGAGTGAGAGAGAGGGAGAGAGAGAGACAGAGACAGAGACAGAGAGAAGACAAAGAAAGGAAAGCAAAAATGAACACAGGCAAAGTAACATAAATGTTTTGCTTTCAATGTATGTGTTAGTGGAACGGCCAGTGATAGAAGAGTTAAAAATATCCTAAGGAGAATAATATAATTTCAGAAGAGAAACCACTCATTAGGAACAATGAACAAGTGAATAGAAGGCACAGTTAAGTTTATATTTTGACTTAGCTTAGCATGAAGAATGTTTAAAGTAGCACACTCATATTTATGAATTTGAAAATAAGTCGTCTGTTCATTTAAAATAGTCAACTTTCTCTCTCATTCTTTCCAGTTTTTTAGCCTCTTTGAAGCAAATTTGTTATCAAGCCAAACTCCACAGGCTGGAGATCCGTGTTCAGATGCCACGTAAACTCCGGAGGGTGGGGCACGGCTCTGGGCGCCCTGGCCACCTCCTCATTCTCCCTCTTTCTTCTCTCTCCTTCTTCTTTTCTTTTAATGTCTCACAACCTGTAACAATCGCAGTAAGAAGCATGTTTTCCTAAATTGTCTTACCTTTGGGTTTAATGCAAAGGGGATCCTCACCGTTCACCACTTCATCATCTGAAAAATAAACACCAAATTATCCGAATCAAAACCAAAATCTAACTTTGAACGAAATGAATTGATTTGGGAATTTCTGAGAATCATTTCAGATAACAAAACAACACTTTAGAAGCTCAGTGGGCTTGAGCAGCATAGAATAACCTACAGAGATCTGAGAAAGGGGAAAATGAAAGGGAAACAGCCTAACATCTGCGGGAGAGCAGAGACTGCCCTGTGTGCCTCTCTGGCATGAAAGAGAAGCCCAGCAAAAATTTCTGCTTACAAGGTTACCAATATTTTCTACCAATGTGTCTTATTTTCATCTTAAACTGTGTTACCAATTGTTTAGCCTTATTGCTCAGTTATGAAAAAAGCCTTGAAATCCTACAAATTAATGTTATTCCCTACAACTGGTCTTTTTACATTAATGTTCATTTGTCTTCTCTTTTTTTTTACCTTTCTGTTTCATTTCCTAGTTCCTCTAGTTTTGAGTATCAACTATAAATTTTCAGTTGCTTACTGTGTATCTGTGCTCCTTGTTTCAGGACTTTAGAGATATTACTTCACTGCCCTATTTCTGATGAGAAATTTGATGTCTCTTTTGTGTTTCTCTGGAGTCTTTTTGTCTTTTCTCCCTGGCTAAGTTTACGATTTTTTCTTTTTTTGTACTGAGAATTGAACTCATGACCTTGCACTTGCCAGACAGGTGTTTACACCACTGGCCTAAATCCCCAGCCCCTAAGATATTTTCTTTATTATCATGGTTAAACAATTTGATTATGATAGGCCTAGGTATAGTATTGTTCATGTTCCTTGTGTTTGGAGTTTGTTCAGATCTTTGGGTCCCATTTGAAAAGTTTTGTTAATTTTAAAATATTTTTCTCTTCCATGTCCTTTAGAGCCTAAGTTAAAGGTGAATTAGGTCTCTTAACATTATTCCATAGCTCATTAATTCTGTCATTATTTTTAATTATTTCTCCACTTCTCTTTCATTTTGTGTAATTTCTATTGTCATTACTTCAGGTTTACTGAGCTTCTCTTCTATAAGGTCTTAATGTGTCATTCATTCTATCCAGTATATACTTTTAAAAAAAAATTTGATGTTGTATTTTCATTTTGGTAAGTTTGCTTTGAGTCTTTTCCAGTCTTCCTGTTGCTCCTGGAACATGTGGCATGCAGTAAAATAACTTTCAATGTTTGTATTACCTTAGGTAATTTCCCTACATCTGGGCGCTCTACCATACTTAGCTAAATCTGTACTTGGAAAACTATACAATTGGGTTACATACTTCAAACTTTATACAGATCTCTGGTGTTCTGTGCAGCAATCCCTGCTCTCATGCTCTGTCTTATAAATTCTATTTCTACAGCCTCCTAGGTCTTCTCTCTGTTCCATTGCCTCAACTGAGAGCATCTTCCCCACTCTGTATCACACCCTGTGATAAGAGTAGTCTGATATGTTTAAAAGGGAGTAAGCCAGGGAACACATCTCACAGGAAATAAGACAGAACAAAATACCTGATCTCATTGTTTTTTTGCTCAATATTACTGTTTTTGATGGCCTAGCATCAAATGTCTTGGAAATAGTTGCTTCACATTGTCTTCCCAATTTGTCTGTACTTTCATATGAAAGGGTAGAATGTAAGTATAGCCCCTAATTGTGCCTGGAAGCAGAATTTCTGTATCTTCTGTTTTACCTTTTATATATACTTAGTATCCATTCAACATTCAAACCTGAATGTCTCACGAGCATTCCAAATGTATCATGCACACCACTGATTTCTTTATTGATTGCAAAAACTGCTTTTAAATTCTCCTGCTCTCTAGTCATTCAAACCAGAAGTGCAGAATCATTCTCTTGGTCTCTCTTATAGCCAACAGCATCACCAACTAACATCAACTCCACCTTTTCACTCACTGCCAATCCGACTTCTTTTTGCCCTGATCCCACTTTACTCCAAGACAGCATCAGTTGACTAGAACAGCCCAGTGTTACTCAGGGAGCTGGCAAGAACAAAAGACAGCAAAAAGAAAGTAATAAATCGAGAGATTTTAAAGAGATTATTTTAAAATGTGAAGAGAAGATCAGAGAACTTCAACCAAGAAAAGTTCTGTGACTCAGAACTGTTAATAATGGGAAGTCATTTCTATCTGAAGACCTGAAGCAAGAAAGGAAGGAAATAAGAACCAAAGTTCAGAGGAATTAGAGGTTAGTTGTGGCCTTTGGCAGAAAACTGCAGACCATCCTTTCCTAGCTGTTAGGACGCTGGAGAAGGGGATACATTCGGCTCACTTTCCTCTCAGCCTGCACTGGATACTCCACGGGCTGAGTTCAACTCTTTTTTTTCTTGGTTGTAGTACTGGGCTTGAACTCAGTGCCTGATGAGCTACCCCAGCTGGAAACTCTTTTGCTAAAGCACAACAAAAACAGATCCTAGATGTGCAGAGTGGAGCCAGGTAGAAAATGTGGTTGGAAGAGCAAAGAGAAGATAGTGGACATAGCCCCCAAGTGGTCTCCTCACTCTGTGCATGCTACAGCCTGTTCACAGCAGCCAAAGGGCTCTTTAAGATTATAAATCTGTTAATGTCACTGGAGGCCTAAAATGCTGAAATGGCTTTTCTTGAGTCTGAGAATAAAATCGAAAATCCTGAGTACAATCTGAAGTTTCTCCATGAGCTCATCATTGGCTTCTTTTCCAGTGCAATCTCTAATTACTCTTCCCACCTCTCATTCTCTCCAGATGCAACGGCTTTCCTGTGGCTGCTCAATTCTCCAAATTCCTTCCTGTGCTTCCCTTGCCCTTCTCTGATGGAAGGTTCATTCGCATTGCCTCGGTTTATTTAGGTCCATGAGAGGTCTCAGACTGATTCAACTAAAATAGTAGCCTGTTATTCTGTTTCCTTGTCCTGGCTCATTTCCTCCTCTCCTCTTGCCTCTATGAGACTATAAGGCAAGAGCTTTATCTGCTCTGTCTTTGTGGTTAGAGCACAAATTGTCACTAATGTGATCAATAAATACAGATTGAATAAGTAAAGGTCTGTGGGATAATTGTTTCCTCTTGTTCTAACTCAGAGAAATTTCCTTATATCCTTCCCAGTTGTTGTGTCTTGTGTAATGCTGTAGTCTCTCCGTTTCATTTCCCTAAGTATTCATACACAGTACATCTGTTTGCATGGATGACTCCTACAAAGTTCCTCAGCCTAAGTGGTTCAAACAACAAAATCTTGCTCTTCATGGTTGGAAGTTAGCATTGTGAGATCTAAGCTCACAATGGGTTAGCAGGAAGAGTATGTTCATGCCTCTGTTTTAACTTTTGGTGGGTTGCTGGAAATCTCTGGAGTTCCTTGATTCCGCCTTTGTGTTTACGTGGCATTCTCCTTAAGCACATGCCTCTAAGTTTAACTTTGTTTTGGGGACACAACAAAGAGAAGACTATGTTTTATTGGATTTGGATCCTACTCCAGTCCTAGGTATTGGATTTGCCTAATGACATCTGCAATGATTTTATTTCCCAATAAGGTCTCACTGTGAGAAATGATAGGTTTTAATATTCCAACATCTGAGTGTTGGGGAAACACAATTCCACCTATAACAGATGGTGAACTTGTCATAGGAATCAAATAGATAACAATGTGCAATAATAAGTAAGTATAATGATATTTTAAATACTTTCATAATGTAATTGTAAATAAATTGTTTTGGGCCTGTAGTGGCATATCAAGGCAGGAGACCTGGGGCACAGCAAAGCCACTCAACTCATGCCTAGGAGTAAAAGAGAAGGAAAAGGAAGGGTGGGGTCCTACTACCCCTTTGAGTACCCACTTCCAAAGGCTAGAAGACCTCCTGTTATGCCATTTTTCCTAAAGGCTCCACCAGCTCACAATAGCACCAGCCTGAGGAGGAAACATTTACCCTGCAGCTCTTTGAGAGATGCTCAAAATCTAAATGGCAGCTCTCTTTATTGACTTTTTTGGATCCATTCCATTCTGAGGTTCTTTTGGTTCCCCAGACATACCTTGTGAGAGTCCTTTATAAACCAGAGTTCAGATGGACAGAAGGCCTTTCAGGTGGTAATCTGGTGCTAGTAAAACATATGCCACTGCCCTGCCATCTGTACAAGTTATGGACTCATTTTTGGCTTGTTAAATCTGAGCCAGGAAGGAATGGCTTTTGTCACATCTCCATCTGACGGCTCTTGATGGTTGACTGCATGCTAGTTGTATACTACTTGAACTTCATGGGCCCATGTCTGCCTCTCACTTTGGAACTCTGAGGCCCCTCTAACTCAAGTTCAGACACAGACAAAGCAATCTCTCAGTAACTCTAAGGGGTGATAGGGACAAATGCCTCTTTCTTGTTCTCTATGATGGCTTCTCAATATGTCCACACATTGGGATGCATATTGGTTATGTCTGCAGTCTTCAGTATGTGGATTATAATTTAGTAAGGAGCAAGTATTACAAATATTTTCAGAAGATGAGTAATTTCAACCTTGAGTAGGTGTAGATGTATCTACTATGTTTTTATTATAGTTGTATAACTAAAATCACTTCATGAAGCTCAACATGCAAAATTTGGAATGAAAGAAAGAGACACCACCTTTCTTCTAATCTGCATCCTGTTAATCTTGAAGCTCTTTTCTTTGTATAGTGAAAGCTTCCCACCACTAACTGAGTACCCAAACTATGTATATATTCTTTGTTTTGTTTTGTTTGTTTTTCTACCGGGAATTGAACTCATGACTTCCTGCTTGCTCCTGAGCTGTATCTCCAACCCCTCCAATCACTATTCTTAACCGAAGCGTTCACCTATGTTCTACAAAATATTTCACTTTACGCCAGTGCTGATTCTGGCTGCATGTTTCTCTAGTTCATTGCTCCGTTCTGAAGCTCACATGGCTGTGATGTCTACATGTCCTTTCTAACTTTAGTTCTGACTTTAGTAACTCCTGCTATCTTAAAACGGAGACTGCTTAAAATGCGTTTGTGACTTGGTTACTTTCGGATTTTAATCTAATATAGCTGTATTTTATCACCTGGTTATTGTTGAGTTAAGATGTTTAAAAGTGGAGAATACTACAAATGAATAAAAGTACATGAAACTACAGATCTAATTCCCAAGCTCACCCTTTGCATTTGTTTAACTTGAAAGGAAGGTAGGGGTTACATGAACCCTAGTTACTTCTTTAAATGCTCTCATGTGTATTATCCTTTTTAACTGATCAGCTTTATCAGTACATTTTAGGTATATATAACGATCACATTCATCCTAGAGAATCTCTACCTGTCCATGACACACCTTGATTTTTCTTTCTTTCCCATTCCTTCCCCTCCTTTCAACCTCTTTCCCCCTCCTTATTTACAAAAGCTTTTTCTTTTTTTCTCATGTTTTATTTTCCTTTCTTGCACTTCTTTCTGTTTCTCCCTAGGTCCTCTACCCATTTGAACATTTTTATGCAATTTACTACTCACCCATAAGAAGAATAAACTTGAGACATTTCTAGGTAAGTCAAGGCAAACTTGAGATCGTATTTTTAAGTGAAATAAATCAGACATGCAGGTGTAAATACCACACTGTTTTTCTGGTGTGAGAAACTGAAAGTGTAGATAAGGACCAAAATGTATAATAGATACTATAAAATACAATTTTTTATCATTTTACAAAGAAATGATACTACTTTTTTCTTATTAAACTATAGCTTCAGCTAAATTAGTATACTTTCTGTGAAATATTTTATAAGCAAATTCAGTGAGAGATGTAGCATGCTTACCTAAGAATGCAAAAACCAAAAATTCCCTACACATAGCAAGCTTGTTCAACTGCTTCCGTGGCCAGTTTCTTGCCACTGTCTTGTTCTGTCATCCTAATAACTGTTGCTATTGTGTCATTCCACTATCTACTGACATTTTGCATCCTTTGCTTCTGGCCACAGCACTAACTAGATTCAGTCTTGAATTGGTCCAGCTCTGGCCAAAGAACTCACCCTCAAACATGTTCCTTTTATCATACTTTAGTTTTTAAGAATCTGTAGCTGTCTAGTTCACCAGAACTAGGTGTTCATCAAAAACACCTATCCAATACAGGCATATTTTCATATTAATAATTCTTTGCTTCAGAGTTTGGTATGTCTCTGCCTTCTCTGAGAGATGTTTTTGGTCGCAGCCCTAAAAAAGGCAAGATTGTAGACCATCTTCATGATTCAGATTTTAAAATTTCAAGCTGGCTGTGTGCTTTGCTATACTTCTTCAATCTGGACTCACACTCTGTTCTCAACAGATACCCTGAACAGCCTTTCAAATTCATCAACAGCTTTTCCATTGAGTGGATCTTTATATAGCTTTGTATGGAACCAGAGCTGTCACTGTTTCTCTGCAATATTTGCTTTGCAAGTATTTTTTTCCCCCAAAGATTACCCCTGCTGGATCACCTTGCGGTGGTTTACTGAGGAGGCGCAACAAAGGCAGCAGATCGTCCGGCGCCCATGCTGCCCTCCGTCATCAAAGCTGGAAGTGCGATTCCCAGGAGGGCCGTCTGCCTCTCCCCTCAAGAGCAACTTTCGCAGACAGGCTGTAAACAGCTTGGGCGGCATTGGCATGACACTGTCTGACTTCTCTGCCTACTCTTTTTAGATCTGCAGCTTGTTACTTTGTTCACGTGGACCCACGTGTCTGCGTTATGAAAGGCCTTGCAAGATGGTTTCTGTGCAACTTTCACTTGGTTCATTCTTTTCAAATTTAGGTAACATTTACATAGAGAGAAAAACACTTATTTTATATGCGTGCTTCAATGAGATCTGACAAATTAAACACCTGCGAGAAGATGTGACTCGGTTTTATCACACCAGATAGTTTGTCGTAGTCACCCCTCCACCTCGTAAGCAATTACTGATTTGACTCTATAGCTGTACTGTTGAATTTTGCATATATCTTAATCCAATGTTATATGGTCTTTTCTGTATAGATTTTTCTTTTCTTTTCCTGCACTAATATACCACAATTTGTTCATCCTTTCTCGTGTTGATGCATCTTTCAGGTTGTTTCCAGTTTGGGGCTATTCTAAATTACAGTGCTATAAATATTCTCTTAAAAAAATACCTTTGGACTTTTGCTTTAAACTGCTTGGACAAATACTTAAGAGTATAATTGTTGAGTATATTCTTAACTTTATTAGTAATTGCCAAATTTTTCCAAAGAAATTTTTACCATTTAATATTTCTACCAGCAAGGCCAGAGATATAGCACAGCCCAAAGTCTTGACTTCAATTCCTAGTTTTATATATATATATATATATATATATATATATATATATTCCTACCTGCAATGGATGTTGTTTCTCTTTATTCTCATAACAGTTGATTCTCTGTGTCTTTAATTTTACCCTTACAAAAAGGTATGTAGGATGTGATTCTAGTATGTATGATTTTCATTTTCATTTCCCTAATGATACTAACAATTATTTAATGTATTTTGTTATTTTAACTTTTGTGTTTCTTCTTTTTTAGTCTCTTTAATACATTTTCCCAGTTTTGTACTTGTCTTTATTTTTCATTTCTATGTGTAGAAATATTTTCTACCTTTAGAATATAACTACTTTGTTACACACACACACACACACACACACACACATCCATATATATATTTACAGTTGGTGCTTTGTCTGTTCACTTTCCTAATGGAAGCTTCTGATTAGCTGGTTTTATATTTTAATGACATCTAATTTATCATTTTAATGTTTACTCTTCAAAAGGCACAACATATTTTTGCCAACTACAATATAAGATATTTATTTGCCTGCATCATCTCAGAAGATTTATAGATTTAGACCCTCTATTTAGATAAACATAACAAAAATAGGAACTTCCCCCAAAATTCTAATTACAAATAATCACAAGAAAAGAGAATTCTTCCTTAAATTCATTTTTGGTTATGGTGAGAGGTATAATTTGTGCTTCTTTATTTTCTACAGGCTTTATCTGCTTTATTAAAATAATTGTCTTCACTGGCAGCCTTATAGAGAAATAACTTACTGTGCATATTTGAGTCTATTTTTGAATTTTCAGTTAAAATGATATAATATACTACCTTGAATAGCACAGCTTAGAGTAAGTCTGAAATCAGGCAGTTAAGTCCTTCAAATTTCCTTTTCTTTTTCAACTTTATCATGGCTACTGTCAAATCTTTATAGCATTTCCATAAGCATTCCAGAATTGTCTTGTCAATTTGCTTTGATTAAAAATAATACTTGAGATTTATTGTCAATTTTCAATTAAAAATGAATGTCAAATTTTGCAAAATATGTTGTTATCTTTGAAAATGTTCTTATTTCTTACTTCTAGTTTATAAATTTGCAAATTACACTTTTTTAAAAATGTGAACCAAACTTGAAGTTTTAGAATTTACCTCAGTCATCATGTATTTTTTTATTTACATATTGTTAGAATCAATGAATTTGCTGATAATTTGTTTACCAAGATTTCTAAGAGATACTGAACTGTATTTTTATTTTTACCTGTAATTTTTGCCAGATGCTGGAATCGTAGTTATATTTGCCTCTTTAAACTAGTTTGAAAATAAGATTTGTTACTCTAATTTCTGGAAAAAAAAATGCCAGAGTGATATCACTTCTTTGTAAAAGATTTGAGAGAAGTAACTACAAATAATTCGTGTTGGGAGTTCCTGGGAGAGAGGGAGATTTTGGATTAAACTTTAATTTCTTTAAAAGATACAAGGATGTCCCTATGTTCATTTTTGGTAACTTATATTTTTCAGGAAAGTTTTCCATTATATATGTTAGAGATTTCATTTGCATAATTTGTCTACCCTGTCTCCTCAACAGCACTTAACTATTTGTAGACTTCGTAGCCCCTTTTTTCTTTCCTTCTACTAGTGTTTTGTATTTTGCTTTTTTATTGATTAAGATCTTGTTCTATATTTACTATTTCCTTTCTTATGTCTCTTATTAGCTTCTTTAGCTGAAAGTTTATGTAACATTATGTCACTCTTTTATAACGCAGATATTTAAAGCTGTGTATTTCATTTGAAGCACCACTTGAGGTACATCTTACAATTTGATGCTGTATTCTCATTATCATTCCACTAAAAACATCTAATTTCCATTATGCTACATTTAAAATTCTAGTTTTTTAGAAGTATGTGATTGATTTCCAAATAAATGGGGCTTTTGAAAAATATTAATGGTAATGGCATGAAATTTAATTTTATTCTTGCCAAAGAGCATATTCTTTGTGATTTTTATTGAGACTATTTTTATGGTCCAGCCCATGACCTATCTTGGCAAAATTTTCATGGGCACTTAAAAACAATGTGCTTTATTGTGTCACTGGGTGAAGTGTTTCATGAATGTTAGAAAAGTCAAGGCATCTCATAACATACTTCAAAGCTCCTATACCCTTGCCAATTTTTATCTATTATTTATTGATAATTTGAGAATGTTGAAATCCCTTATGATGCTTGCTAAGTTGGGGAGATAAATCTGATACTCATTGTTCTGTAGAGTTAGAAGTAGAAATTACCATACTTGTTTGAACAATGTTTGAATCATCTCAGCATGTCACCATACATCTCTATAATCTTTAGGATATTCAGCATATAATTGATGGAGTTATGGGGTTCTTAAAATGACTAAGAATTATTTATTAATATTTATTTATTATTTAAGAAATATTATTTAAGAAATATTTATTATTCTTAAAAATAAATATGTATATAATGAATTATCTGGTGATTGAATAAAAATTTCAGTTTGTCAGGTTTCTTCATCAGAAATTTATTTATCCTTCCCTTACTTCATACCATTCTCTTGAGAAATAAAATCACATCTACAGCTCATAATTAAGCAGAGTGCAGGTAGATTCCACCTTCTTGGAATGCTTGCCTTCATAATTTATTGGGAATTTTTCTACACATATTTACCTCTTCTCCTGTGTTCATTTTTGTACTCAATCATTTATTCATATCAGTACAGTGTCCTGATTACATGATCTAGTTTGCATTATATTATACTTTTGCTGCTCAAATTTCTTCAGGTTTGATATGGGGAAACTGAAATGAAATGAGAGATTAAGATGTTCTAAATACTCTTTTTGAAAAACAATAAAATATTTTGAACAATTATGCTTCAAAACGTTTTACTGATCAAAAGAGAAAATGCAAGATTGTGATGCAAACAGACTAGATCTTCCATCAGACCTGAGGAAGAGACCGAGATTCCAGGAGTTCATGTTTGGCCACGCCCCACTCCGACCTTCCTTTGAGTACACCCCTAGGTGGTAAGTAGGCTTCCGCGGTAATGGGATGTTTCCACCCAGAGGCAGCACCCCATCCCACCCACAGCCAACTCTGGGCCATGCTCTGGGTGTGGGGCACCTTGCGATACTCCCAGAAGCCCTTAATCTGCTGGCTTGACCTGGACAGGCCTCTCCCCTGGGTCAAGGAGCCCAATGCAGACTCTTTGTGGGGTCTTTTCTCAGATCCTAAAAGGTGGTCAGGAGAGTGAGAGGAGCAGCTATGGGACTCAGGATTCCTGGTCTGCTAGCTGTAGTGTAAGTTGAAAGAAATGTGTATTAGATTGGAAACTAGGGGCTGGGTTCTCAGGTACTCCAGAGGAAGGGGGTCTAAGCATGCTTGTCAAAGTAGAAGGATAGGACATGTTTTATCTCACCATTGTGTTAGTTTAATGGATAAGTACTTAAGTGACATGTAAGTGCCTATATGTATTTTTGAATCCATATATATATATATTTCTTTTTTTTTTTTCTGATACTGGGGAATATGCCCAGAGCTTTCACACTGAACTACATATCATCTCTTTTATTTTTAGGAAAGGTCTCATCAAGCTATTATGGGTGTGTTTGAACTTGCTATCTTGCAAGTGACCCAAGCTTGAAATTCTGACCCTTCTATCATCCAGCCCACAAGCTTGCAAATATGATTTGAAAGCTTTTGAGTTTTAATTTTTGTTCTTGTAAAAGAAGGTAACTGATTTAGTCTCAGTACTATTTCTGTCAGTTCTCAACTCTGTGGATTTGAACTTGTCTCAAACTCTGGGTCACAGAGTCCAAGTTAAAGTTTGCATTAGACATCTGTATGGTAGTCTTCTTTAGTTCTATTACATGAGGACTTTTTTTCTAGACTAGTTGGAGACATGTTTTGAGAAGAAGTCTATTAGGTAATGGCTGAGGCTGATTGCCTTAGTTACTTTTCACTCATTGCTGAGACAAAATACCCAACATCCCACCTTCCCAACACCCAACATTAAGGAGAAAAGGTTTATTTGGCTCACAGTTTGTGGAGGTTTAGATCCATAATCAATTAGACCCAAGGTAGAGTGGCATGGCACAGGGGCAAGCAACCATTCAAGGTGGCAGAAGACAACCAAACCAACAAGAGCAAAAGGGGGAAGAGAAGCCTCTTTTCCTCCCTTATATTGTAAGCTGGCTACCCGCCCTAGGGTGAGTGTAGCATCCACACCATTTCAGTGCCCTACTCTTGCACAGGCTGAGGATGTTTACAAAGTGAGAAACCTGGCCCCATGTTGAGTCACTTAATTAAGCTTCTAAGCTTCTCAAGTTGGCACAGTGCATCAACCATTTCACTGATAAAAGTTAGCATGCTTTCAATTGAGTTCTTTTTCCCCTCTGCTACCTTGTGTGCTGGTTGACAGTCACCATATGGCTCAGTTTTATTCTAATGCAATTTAAAACTATTCTTAACAAACATGGTTGGGGCTCAAAAGTCAATTAAGTGGTAATTAGAGTTTTTGTTTCAAAAACTCTAATACTAGAGGTAATATTAGATGCTGAATCTGTTGGAGACAGTAGATACGGATTAATCAGTAACTTGCTTTCCCTGCTCTGGCTAAGAATGATAATAAAGGAATAATTATGAGCTGATCCCTTGGAGTGGTGCACTCAGAGCCCTTTGGTTAAAAAGCCTCTCTCAAAGTGCAAAGCGGAAAAAGCCTCCCTCTAAGTCCAAGTTCATGTTATTTGGGACAATCCGATTAATTGTCTCAGTTCACATCCCAGGGCACAAAGGTCAGCTCTTGGTCAGTCACATCAATTCTTTGGCCATCATTGTGAATCCACTGCCCAGTGGGTGAAGGGTGATGTAGTACCTCCTGTAAAACAGGAGGAGGGAAAGCCAGTGCTGCGGCTCACTAAATGCTGAACTGGAAACTGGAAACTCAGGAGTCTGTTGCCTCTGCTTTTCTCCTCACTACATTAGGTGGCCCAAGGGATGGATGCTGGGCAACTGCGATGAGCGGATGAATGGGAAGAGAGTTTCCCAGCCTAACAACAGGGACCATGCAAATGTCCCAGCAAGGCTTGTTCCCTTAAACTCCATGCTTTCAACCATGGCCCTCAACTTCAAGTTTTCTCTTGACTATTTATTTTACCCTTCAAATGTATTTTTATTTCACTGAGAAGTTGTGAAACCTAAAAGCAAACTTTTCCCTTAATAATCCCATTTCCACATAAAAGTATCCAATGATACTTCTTGTCTCTAATAAAGAGATGCTAGTTCCCATTCTAGATCTCAAAAACAGCAAGCAAAATCAGAGTTGCTTGATAAAATTTAGACTGATGCTATATATGTGTTTAACAAATGATGGTAACCAGGGTCACATAAAGTCTGTGTGTAGCCATAAAATATCTACAATTCAAATTTAGAAGGAGGGGAAAAATGCCAGTGCCACATGTTACTTAAGGACAGTCCTTAAAATATCACTTTAAGCTGGGCATGACAACAAATATCTGCAGTCCCAACCCTCAGGGAGGCTGAAGTAGGGGGCTTACAGGTTTGAGACCAGTCTGGGTAACTCAGCAACTTAGCAAAGCCTGTCTCTAATTATAAAATGATAAAAGATTCTGGGTTCATTCCCCAGGACACACACAAAAAACTTAATAACAACTCCAGAAGCCAGATTTATAACTTTTATTGTGCCTGTAGACAAAATATCTACCCATCCATATTTAAAAGGTAAAGAGAATGTTGTTTACCTATCACTTGTCTGGGGGTTTTGGAGCAGGGAGACAGAGCTGGATTAAACACAGTGTTCATTTGAAGGTAAATTGAGGGATATTTCAGCCTACCCAAGTTTAATTAAAAATAAATGTGGAAAATTGTTTTAAAAAATTGTACACAGTGATTATCTTAAATTGCCATGGGAAATACAGAAATGCCTCATTAAAAATGTATTTAGACATTTATATATATAAACTCTACCATTCATATTCTAGCTTAGAAAAACCTCCTCACTTCTAAAAAAATAACAAGCCAAAATATGTCATCATAATTTTTATGTATCACAGAATAATATGCATATATATTAAAATGACTTTCTGTATGCATTGACATCACAAAAATAATTATACTTTTATTTTTTTGGTGCTAAGAATTGAACTCAGGACTTGGCACTTGCCAGACTTATGCCACTGAGCTTTAACGCCAGACCTTTTTCTTGCCCCAAAAAATGATTTTAAATTTAGATTGCAAAGCTATTCAAAAATAAAACCACTAGACAGGTAAAAAGCTACAGAATTAAACACAGAGGTGAAACTAGCAATGAAAACGTGTCAGATCTGGTAACTTCCAACATTTAGGCTCAGTAAATACCATGATGCTGCTTTCATTGCAATTTGCCAGCAATAGATTTTATCTTGTAGATTCCTAAGCTACATTTGTATATGACTTAAATGTCCTGATTTTTTAACTTGAAATATTTAAGCAAAGAAGGTAAATTTTGCTGTGTTTTTATTACTGAATTTTGTAATAGTTTAGTGTTGTACAGCAATATTTTAGAACCCACAAAGTCAGGCTTTCTTCAAACATCAAGAAGAAATGCTTTGTTACTTTTTGCCTTTTATATCCTGATGCTAATGTTTGTTTGGTTGGTTGGTTGCTTTGTTGGTCTGTTTTTGAGACAGTCTCAAAATGGTTGAAGATATGAACAAATAGTTATAGAGCAGACGACATGTGCAAAAGAAAGAAATCAATCAATGTTTCAAGATAGAACGATTTGACCCACATTTTAAGGAATTTGAACTAACACTATACGGTTTTATAAAGCAAGGATGTCAATATTATTGATAGTCAATACCATAGCCCTCCAGGTGGCATACACCTGCAATGCCAGCCCTGTGAAAGCCGAGGCAGGAAGACCAGCTCAAGCTTGAGGTTACCCTGGACTACATGTAGTGAGACTCTTTATCAAAAAATAAAATAAAATGATAGTCAATATCTCTAGAGTAAACATGAATGATTAACAATGCAAAGAAAATAAAGTCATGGTACAAGCACATTTATTCCTAGCCGTAACATAATGCCTCACTTAATTGTGTCTTTTGGATGATAGTCATTGTCTTTTATGAGCTGAAATATCTATGACATATTTTTTCCTTGAATTTCCTCAGTTTGTGACCATATACGATGGACACAGTACACATGTGCAAGTGTGATGGTTTGTATGTTTGCAACCTCTAAAATTCACGTTCAAAATTGTCAGTGAATTGCCAATATAACAGGATTAAAAGGTAAAACCTTGCAGAAGTGATTATGCCATCAGATTTCCACTCTCATGAATGAAATTAGGCATTTAAAGGACTTTTGTCAGTGGTTTCTCCATTTGCTCACTGGTTCTTCTGCGGCAAGAGGAAGAGCATCCCTCTCCTCCAGCAGACGCAGCGTCTGAGCTGCCATTTTATCCACAGAGAGCAGACTCGCTTGACACTGACCTGAAGAGTCTCCCTCCATCTTGGACTTCTCAGTTTCCAGATTGTAAGAAAGAACTTTGTATTCTTTAGAGATTACCCACTCTTAAGTATTGCGTCATAAATTTTTAAAAAATGAACTGGGGAAGCACCAAGATGGCAGAATGGTACATACCAGAGAAAGTCTCTCTGAGAGTCACCATCCAGATACTGGAGTACAGCAACATGAGGAAGACAGGAAGGAAGGAACTGGGTCCACTGGACACGGGCAGAATCGGAAGTGTGAACCGAAGCCCACAGAGAGTGAAGAGAGAAACTTCCATGAAGAGTGTGGTACATGGTGGTGCCTTCTCTCTGAGACGGGAGTCACTGAAGGAGAGCCGAGCTTCCAACCTGTCAACACATAGTGATGGCTGGTGACCTCAGAGGCCTCCAGAGAGAGAACAGCAGTGGAGTGGAGTGTGGACCTGAAGGACTGCGTTAGGTGTCAGTGAGTGCTGAGGGCTCAGGCCTCCTGTGTGAGACGGTGATTGGCTGGGAGCCATGTAAGAGGCCAGCTGAGCTCAGAACTCAAAGATGCTGCTGGCTTTATCTAGTGGCTCCCAGTTGGGCTCAGGCCCATGAAAGGTTGCAGATGACTGCAGGTCAAATGAGTCTGGTCTTGACAAGAAGATGCAAACTCACTGAGATTATTTACTACCCCACCTAAAAGCTGCTGCTGGCTTGCTGGGCTAGATTGACACCGTTCGAGACCATCTCCACACATTGTCAATCAGTGACAGCACAGACAAACCTGGAAGTGGACTTTTTCTGTCTCTTTTTTTTCTCTTTTTCTTGTTTGTTTTGGTGTTGTTGCTGTTGTTATTTTTATGGTTTTGTTTTTGTTTTTCTTCTTCATTGCTTGACCTTGTTTTTATATGAATGTGAGCATGGTTTTTAGCTTCTTTGTGGTTATGGTTCTGCTCTTCTTTTCAGCTTTTCCTTCTCTCTTTCTCTCTAGTCTTCTGCACCAGTTTCCCAAAGTTAGCTTGATTCCCCCCTTTTCCCCCAACCTTATATCTAATCTTTTCCTCTTCTTGCACTTCTCAATTTTCTCCTTAACCCAGTTTTGATGTTAACCCCTGATTGAAGAGGTTAACATCAGACTCAAAACCCAAAGCCAGCTACACCTGGAAGATTCCTCAGAGAAGTGGTCACTACCTAAGGGGTCTACATACTAGCAATAAGCAACCCACCATAGGCAATTCACAAGCACCACCCTAGGAATTAAACTACAAGAAGAAAAGAAAAGAAGAAAAAGAGAATGAGAAGATACTCAAACAAAATGCTGTTCCTGACATCTAGTTCACTAAAGGTAAATCCAGAGAGCAATGAGGTAGTACAGCCCAAAACCTTCTCACCTACCCTCTCTGAAGTGATAATAAAAATCAAATCAGAAAAAAAATTTTCAGATAACTGCAGAGTGAGTGTCCATAAAGAAGACCATGCTTAATGACTATAGAGTAGATACCAAAAAAAAAAAAAAAGATTTTTTTAAAAAAAACTATGGAAGCTATGAATGCTCAGCATAAGAAAAAAATGAAATCCATAAGAGATTCAAGCAGACATCCAGGAGAACAAAAATTTCATTGAAAGTGTTTACAGCAGATTAAACCAATGTGCATTCTAGATCTCAGATACAGAGGACAGCCTTGCAGTTAGCTATCATGAAAAGAAAGATTTCTTAAAAATAGAAAGGGAACTTAAGAAATCAACCCAGCAACTGTGAGTTGAGACAAAGAAAAATAACTTAAAATTGATTACTATCAATGAAAAAGCAGGAGATAGAACAAATGATATGAGAAAAGTGCTCACAGAAGTCATGGATGAAACTTTCCCTGGTAGAGCAAAAGACTTTGTCATACAGATAAGTGAGGAATTAGAACTCCAATTAGCCATGACAAAAAAAAAAAAATCTGCAGCCAGACATATCATATTCAATGTTCCAGAAATTCAACACAAAAATTTAAGAACTGTTATGGAAAAGAAACAAATAAGTTATAAAGGAAAGTCCATCGGAATCACAGGTAATTTCTCAGCACAAACCCTAATTCAAAGAAGGCATGGAGTGAAGTATTTCAAATTCTAAGGAAAAACAACCTTCAACCCGGTTACATGTACCCTGAAAAACTGTCTTTCAAAAAATAATGGAAAAATAAGATACATCCATGACCAAAACTTCTGAGGAAATTTATGACCACCAAACCAGCACTGCAAAATGTTTTGAAGGACATTCTAGAAAGAGATAACAAGGACTACAGCTCCAATAACCATACTACAAGGAATTCACTAGGCAAGGGGAACAATTAAACAGAGGGCAGCAGAAAAAAAGAGGCAGAAATCAACAACAGGAAAATAATATGACATGGAAAAGTCAATACATATCAGTTATAAACATCAATGTTAATGGTCTCAATTCACCAATCACCAGACACAGACTGACAGAATGGATCAAGAAGAAGGAACCAGTAATATGTTGCATACAAGAAACACATTTAACTAAAAAAAATTCATAGACTAAAAGTCAAAAGATAGAAAACAATACTCCATGGGACAGGAACCCAGAAAAAAGCAGGCAAAGTGAATTTCAAGTGGAGATTGATTAAGGGAAATAAAGAAGGTCACTACATCCTTGTAATGGGAACAATCCAAGAAGGAAGAGATAATAGTCATAAATATATGTGCAACAAATACCAGAGCACTCAACTATATAAAACAACTGTTACTGGAATGAAAAATCAAATAAGAATTAACACAAGTGTCTTGGAGGAATCTCAATACCCCACTTTCAAATACCCCAAAAATAGACAGATCAACTAAACAAAAAATCAACAGTGAAATATTAGAACTGAACCAAAATTTTGAACAAATAAACTTAGTAGATGTCTGCAGAATGTTCCAGCCTACATTATGAGAATACACATTCTTCTCAGCTCCACACAGGACATTCTCCAAAAGAGATTACACACTGGCTCATAGAACATGTGTAAGTAAATGCAAAGGAATTGAAATTATCCTCTGCATATTATCAGTTCCTAGTGCAATGAAATTGGAAATGCATGGGAAAAGAAACCACGAGAGCTTCATAAATACGTGGAAATTCAATAGCACCCTCTCTAATAACCAATTTATCACAGATGAAATTAAGGAAGAAATTAGACAGTTTTAACAGTTTAGTGATGATGACAATACAATATGCCAAAATTTATGAAACACAATAAAAGCAATCCTAAGAAGGAAATGCATAGCAATAAATATCCACAAAAAGAAAACAGAGCAAACACAAATGAACAACAAGTGAACCTCAGACTTCTAGGAACACAATAACAGGCTAAGTCTAAAGCTCATATGAAGAAGAAAATGATAAAAAGCATAGCAGAAATTAACACACTGGAAATTAAGCACAGTAACAAGGATCAATGAACTGAAGACTTGGCTCTTTGAATGATTAAATAAAATAAAAAACCCTATCCACTCTTTTTTAAGAAAAGGAAAGAAAAGACTCGTATCCTCTCAATTAGGACTGAAAAGGGTAAGATCACAACAGACCCTGCAGAAATCCAGAAGACCATCTATACCTACTTTGAAACTTGTATTCTAATACAATGAAAAATGCAGAATAAATGAACAGATCCCTAGATACACAGGAATTAAAAAAGCTGTCAAGAGGCTATACAAATCTTAAATAAACCAATATCAATGAAACTGAACATGTAATTAAAAATCTACCAACAAAGAAAAGCCCAGGCCCTGACAGATTCACTGTTGAATTCTTCAAGAAATTTAGTGACAACCTAACACCACTACTTCTCAAACTCTTTAAATACATTGAAACGGAAGCACTACTCCCAAATTCATTCCTGGAAACAAGAATTAACCAGCTACCAAAACCTGAGAAGGACCCAACTAAGAAAGAAAATTACAGGCCAACCTCCCCAATGAACATAAATACAAAAGTCCTCAATAAGATACTGGCAAACAGTATGCAGCAAATCATCAAGAAGATTATACATCAGACCAAGTGGAATTCATCCCAGTGATATAGGGATGGTTTGATACACACAAATCAATAAATGTAATACACCATATTAATACAGCAAAGGACAAAAATCATGTGATCATCTCAGTAGATGCAGGAAAGCTTTTGACAAAGTCCAGCACTCATTCATGATAAAACTCTACAGAATAGATGAAACAGATGGTCTTTATTTCAGTCTGATAAAAGCCATCTTTGACAAACCAACAGCTATCATACTAACTGACCAAAAACTGATAGCTTTCTCTTTAAAATCAGGAACAAGACCAGAATATCCACTGTCTCCACTCTTATGCAACACAGTCCTGGAAACTTTAGCCAGAGCAATTAGCAAGAGAAAGAAATAAAAGGAATAATGACATGAATGGAAGAAATTGAATTATCACTATTTGTAGATGACATGACAGTCTACGTAGAAAATCCCCCAATCCACTAAAATCTGCTGGGTCTAATAAACAAATTCAGTAACATAGGTGGATACAATGTCTACACTAAAAAAATTAATAGCTTTTCTGTACAAAAATAAGTAACTCACTGAGAGAGATATTAGGAAAACAACACCTTTCACAATAGCATTGAAAAAATGAAATACCTAGGAATCAATCTAGCAAAGGATGCAAAGACCACTACACTGAAAATTACATTACTCCAAAAAAGGAGATTGAAGAGGATATCAGAAAATGGAAAGATGTCCTTTGCTCTTGGGTAGGAAGACCAATATGGTGAAAATGACCACAGTTCCAAAACTGTTACACAGATTTAATGCAATTCTGATCAAAATAACAATTGCATATCACAAAAAGTTAGAGAAAACAACCCTAAAATTTACCTGGAACCAGAAGAGACTTAGAATATCAAAGGCAATTCTGAGCAACAAAGTCAAGGGAAGAGTTATCACAATCACTGACTTGAAATTATGCTATAAAGCTACTGTGATAAAAACAGAGAGGTCTTGGCAAACAAACAACAACATTAACAGATCCAACTCCAAACACACTAAGCCACCTTAGCTTTGACAAAAGTGCCAAACACATTCACTAGAACAAAAATAGCCTCTTTAGTAAATATTACTAGAAAAGTAGCTCTGCACATGCAAAAGATTAAAACTAGACCATATCTCTCATTATGTACTAAACTAAATTCAAAATGGATCAAAGATCTAAATGTTAAATCAGAATAAGTCTGCTGGAAGACAGAGTAGATAGAACTCTTCAAGACATGGATGTCAGTAAAGACTTTATGAATTAAGTCACCAGTTGCACAGGAACTGTCAAAAAACAACTTGAATTTCATCTTATAAACAAGCTTTTGCACAGCAAGACAAACAGAGTGAAGAGACAGCCCACGATGTGGGAAACAATGTTTTCTAGCTATTCCTGAGACAAAGGATTACTATTGAGAACATATAAAGAACTCAAAAAAATTCAGACCTCCCGTATTTAAAGACTTAGTCCAAAAATGACCATCTGAGGATGTGTAAATATTTCTCAGATGAAGAAATACAAACAGTAAGTAAATATATGAAAAATGTTCAACCTCACTGGTCATTCAAGAGATGAGAATTAAAACAACACCAAGATTACACCTCACCATGGAAAGAATGGCTATTATCAAGATATTAACCAAGTTGACAAGGGCAAAAAAGGAACCCTGCATTGTGAAGCATGCCTGAGGCAATTTGTTTTCAAATGTGTATTGACAGTTAACCACCACTAATTGGAGTTAACTACTTGGCTAACTTTCATTGCTTCTAGTAACTCAGGATCTTCCAAAGACCAGAACCAAAAGGCTAAAATATACGTTAACAATACAAAGTTCTGGTGATATTTGGATAAATGGATCTCTTATAAACAGTTGGTGGGAGTTTAAACAACTAGAAAAACACTGGAAATTATGTAGAAGAAAATAAAACAATATAGATCCATATGAATATATTAATATTAAATTAAACTTGACATTGGATTTGACCAAGTATTATGAGATGATTATATTTATAAGATGAGCAGAAAGACCCTAAGAGAGTTAAATTTTCTTCTTGTACACTAGAAAAATCAATAAGCAATATCTGAAAATGAAAACAAAGAGAACATAAGCATGTTATTCAGAACTATGATAGAAAATGAAAAAGATGAATGCATACTTCTCCAGAGGGTGGGAGTGAAGTTCTGGAAGGTCCAGGAGCAGACCTGTGTGTTTGTCATAAGCCTTGTAGTTACATTTGGCTTCCACTGATAGTTGCACAATAAAAATAAAAGTAATAAATTAAAAGAGGCAAAGTTGTGAATTGGTGTGATTAAATTCCTAAATTTTTTACTACAACCCATATTTTCCAGCAAAAATACCATGATATTTCCTAATTTTAAACTAGACAAACAATAAAAACATAAATCAATAGGTAAATCAATAATGTGAAATGAAACCTAGAGGCCAGTGCAGAATACCTTCATAAATGAAATGGCTGTGTAATACCACAGTTCACTTGGCTCAGGATTTGTTCTCAGATTTGTGGTAAAGGGTATCAAAGATCTTTTTCCTTTGTCAAGATGCAGAAAGACAGGTGAACTATACAGTGTATCATTCTGAAGAATCCAACATATTTTAAGCAGACTTTTAGGGAAATTTTGTGAGTAGAAATACACTTCTCCAAAGAATGTAATGAATATCAGGAAAGCTCAAACAATCTTCTGACAAATGATGGCAGATCTGAAATGAAAACACAGTAAATTTGGAGAATTTTGTTTTAAAGAGTCACACTGAGTCACTTGTTGGAAGTCATGAGCAGCATTGCCAAGGATCTTGTAATCTCTGGCTAACACGTGGACAGAAAAGGATCATGGGAAGAAAACTAGTTTTTACTCACTGGATGTCATATATATCCATGCCTTGAAACTCAGCCCAAGGAAGAGCCCAAAGGACTACGAAACAGAACCTGGTACTGGAGAGCAGAGTCACAGGAGAGAAACAAAGGGAAGGAGGGCGAGCCGACGGAAGAGAGAGAATAATTCAAATCTGCGGGGTATCTTGAGAAACTCTGAGCGGTACCTAAAAGTAGTCTGCAGATCATCCCGGATAACACTGGACACTACCTGCTGAAGTGATGGAGGGGCAGGAATAGGATTGGGCTGATGCTCCTCCAAGAGGTGGATCCCAAAGGCAAAACTGACTAAGATCCGTGAATGGTTCTTTGTGGATGCACGCATGGCCTTGAGTTTAGAATTTTAGAAGACACAAATTCTTCCAGGCCTGGCTTAGGTATTAAATCTTAAGAACTTGCTTTATTCTACAATAAGGTGTCTAATGACTAAAATGACAGAATGTGTAGGAATGGTTTGTGGAATGGATGGTAACAGAGGAAAAAGAAAAAAAGCAACTAATTTCTGTCTCTTCTGTGACTCCACCATTCATGTTTCCCTTCTTTAATACTGCAGCATTGTAGGTGGCCAGTGTAGTTTCTCCCTAGTTCCTCTACAGCTCACATTCTGTTTTTTTAATTCAACGTTCTAGAATCAGCACTGTTTGAATGTAATATACCATTCCCTCTTCTTGTTAAGGATAAGTTCAGTGCCACCCCTTTTCTGGTGCTTTCCTAACTTCCCAGGGCAGAGTTAATAGTTCATATATGTATTTACAAACTTACATACATGCACTTACTGTATACAATTGCATTTATACAATTGTACTTCAATGATCTGTTTTCCCTCTAATTAGAATTCCTCAACGTGGAAAACATACCCATTTTTGTGTTCTGTCCTCAGTGCATACTGTAGTTCCTGACACAAGCGAGGTGCTTCTTGGAAGTTTGCCTGTTATTAATGAATACATGAAGAATGGAGAGTTTCATGTCAAAGGATGACATTTCCAGAGTCAAAATGCATGATTGTAAAACATAGTTAATTCATAAAAAAAAAAAATCATGCTGTTCTGTTGTCCTTAGCTCAATTCATTAGATATTTGTCTTTGTGTCTGCCTTAGGCATCTTTGTGGTTGAATGTCCTTTGTTTTTACCACAGCCATATTGTGTTTGATGGGTAACAGGCAAACATTCCAACTGTGCTTGTCAGACAGGGAGAAGTAATCCCAGGCCTGAAGAATAAAACAAAATAGGGGAGAGTGGAAGACAGAGTTAAACCAAATCCGAGGAAAATTGCCACGGCTAGCATTTTACATTAACCTTTTTACATGATGGATTATCCATTCTGAGCACAAATATATCAATCAGGGGAAATTATAGAGGCAAGGGATGTGACAGCAGCTGTGTGGTTTGCCTAATGATTCTGGAACCCAACATTTCTCAGCGTGGTTGTACAGAAGATGAGGACTAGGAATTATGTGAGGTTGTGAGAGGAATGAAAATGTCTTCTGTCCCAAGGAAAAAGAAAGACTCTAAAGTGTAAGACTTTTTAAAATTTCTGGTAAAAACAGTGTCTTCTGTCTGAATTATTGGAAGAGCTCTTTTCTTCCACTATGCCATTACATTTTAATAACTGTAGCATTTGGAATTTGGAGCTTTGGGACCTCTTTATATCCAGAAACCTACAAAGAAAATCAGCTTTTCTTTGTTCTTGGACAAAGAAGTGGAGAAAAGTGTACAGATTCCACCAAAAATACATACACACACTTCGGGAAAAGAAAAACTTGCATAAATATTTTAACGTTAGATTTTTGTGAGACATCACGAGATGAATACAGGTTACCTTTGGCCTCTGCAGTTATAAGCTGTGCTCAGAGTGGTGGCCAGTAGCTTCCATTAGGTGTAACCAAGGTGTAGCCTTGGTCATTGAGATTGATGCACATGCATTTTTAGTTTCCTCCCTAAAGACTGACAGTGTAATAGGGTTCCTGGGATACAGGGCATCCTCCAGGGTCCCACATTTGAGGATAACACAGTCTGTTAAAGAAAACATTATACTATTTTGCTTTTTGTAAAGTGTGCATACATTTTTGGTGGACTCTCTATATTTTATATATACATGTGTCAACATACACACAGTTTTGAATACACATACAAATATTTAAGGAACATTCAAGCAGAACAGTTTCACACCAAGAGCTGAGAATTCTCTATTGTTTAATGTTGAGAAAGCTTTCTAAGATGATATAGTCCTATTTCTGTGTACAGTTCCTGATATATATCTGGTCATCCATCAAAATGGAAATTAATTTGTGGTGTTTAAAGGATTAAGGATAATTTTTTAAAAACCTTTAGAACTTAAATTGTCTGGCACTTTTGGAATTCTCCAAATTTGCTTTTCAATCCTTTTTTTTCTCTTGAGATAGACCTAGATAACATTTGGTAGGAAAATATACATAATATTGCAAAAATTGCAAAAGTTGGTTAAATTCCAAGCCAAAAATGAGGTTGGGAGGCTCCACCGGGTTGCTGGAGGGCAGAATTATCACACCAATGAGACGCTTCCAATTCTGTTGGTTAATCCTCACCTGTAATAGCAGGAAACATCCAAAGAGCACAGAGATAGCGCAGGCAGATTGTTCTCTCCCTTAAAGACTATTCTGTATTGGTAATACACACACAATACGCAATTTCACTCTGATCTAAATGATTATCTAGTCATCTTTTTGATGAACAACTTTGGAGCAGCTCTTAAGGGCCAGAAAGATCTCCTTTCAGGATGTAAGGTACTTCAAAAAATCAAACAGAAGTCCTTGCCTTGTGTAGTTTATAGCCTAAGAAACATCATGATTTATTGAGGGATAAAATCTTTGAAATGCTCAGATTATGAAAAATGTTCTTTGAAAATGACATTGTATGTATTTTCATCTATTAAATTAGCAATTTGCCAATTTCCCTGAAGGCAATAGGTCAAAACTGTTAAAATTAATGTGGAATGTACACTTACTGTTAGGTTAGAATATATCTTAAAAATTAAAAATATGACATCAAATTCTCCCTTTCAAAGGTAAAGTTTTCTGCTAATCTTTGATTTGTCAACTCTCACTCTTTAAAACAGGAGACAAATGTGATAAGGTCGTCACAACTCTGTATCAATACATTCAGTATTGATAAAATAACATGTCCAGGGAGAATTGTCTTTAATTATATTTATCATGGAGCATCGAACAATTAAAGTTTACTTCTCTTACAAAGAGATGAAAAGTTCCATGTTCCATTCTTTATGGTTTACAGTGTATTAATTTTCCAAAGGTTAGAAAAATAAAAACATTACACAATAGAAAAATAGAATACTGCCCATTGCAGTATTACTTTTCTGGAATATTTGGCCAGAAGATATGTGACTCATAATACTGTATCTTTGCATTCATCAGTTAGTGGAATAAAAAGGGAACAAATGACCTTTAAATCACTGATTATTTTTTGCACACCCATCACTGAAATCCTTTTTCAAGGTCAGGAAATCATGAAAATTGTAATTATTCATATGCTCCATAACACTGCAGGATTCAATAGTCTGTAGACAGAGAAACATGCCTCTGTTTCCAAATGTATCTTTTAAAAATATAAGCAATGACTACAATCAGTATTGGTGAAAAGTGTATCAGGTGCCACTTGAAACTCTATCTGCCACTATCAACTCTAGTGGACTTGAAACTCTATCTGCACTTATTACAACCTTATAGCGTGGGTCTTAAAACATACATTTTGTGGAGAAAGAATACAAGACCGAGATTATGCCAGAAACAACAAATGATAGCTCTCCAAACTTGTGTAGTTTTAGCAGTATAGCAATGTCGCTCAATACGACTTTGAATTGAGAGAAGGAAAAGCAACTTACTTTGCTTTTCTGACACGTGGCTTTATGGGAACCTCTTCACTAAGCATGTCATACTTTATTTCTAAAACCAAAAAACTGCTTTTTTAATTCTAAGGGGCTAGAAGCCTTAGTAGGATTTCAGGTATTTTCAACACATTTTCTACATTATAAAAGATGTTTTGTGGTTGTCATATGAAGACCTACTAACGGAACCCATTTCAGGATCATAGAAAGGCAAAATGTTCTCAACTTGAACCAAATGACATACTGTATCTTTAAAAATTAATATTGTTTGGCTCTATAATGTTCAAAAATTAAACAGAAGGTAGAGGAGTACCCCTCCAAAACCAGCTATAGGTATGCATTTCTGGGTTACTTGATTTTTCTCTTGAGATAGACCTAGATAATATTTGGTAGGAAAATATATGTAATATTGCAAAAATTGCAAAAGTTGGTTAAATTCCAAGCCAAAAATGAGGTTGGGATGCTTTAGGTTTCTACTATATATTTCCTGTAGAGAAAATCTGACTTTCTAACATAAACCTCTAGCAGGAGTCATCTTGGCTAAAAAAACAGGAAAACTCTTGTCTCTTTTTTCTATAATACATTCGTGAAGGGTTTTGAAGCAACCAACAGTTACCGGAGAAGGGAAACTAAAAAATTTTGTTCCCTGATACCTTTTTGACAAACACAGATTTCAAACACTGTAGCCATTAAGCTCTTTGGTGACAGCACAAACACAGGATTCTTTCTAACCATCTGTAACCCCTGAATCAAACCCAGTCTTTATGTTTGGCTGTAATTCTTCCTGTGGTAGCCTAGACACCAGGACCTCATGGGTGAAGGTCACCAGCTTTGCATCTCAGTTTGAACCCTTCTGTGGCAATATCAAAGCTGTGGCCTTCATTTTATCTCACCTGGTTGATTTAACTTATGTAATAACAATGTCATTTTTCTCTATGCTTAGTCTACAGAGATTGTTTTGGGGGGAACAGTCAAGTGTTTTCATATTCTCTTTCCTTAAACAAGCAAGGCACAAATGCAGGAGATGATGTGGTTGACCTATGTGTCTTCTTTGTGAGCAGAGCAAAGAAATTCTCTTCAAATCATAATTTGCTTTATTCAGTGTCTCCTGGGGTATTTTAACAGGTCGTGTGATCATCAAACTCAAAGGGAGCTACAGGAAACAATTCACCCTCTGCTTTACAAACAACGGTGCAAAGAGTTGCAAACAGAGATGGTTTTATGACTCTGAAGGTGAAACTCTCACACATTCCCTTGGTCATCGTCAGCCAGAATATTTGTCTAGTTTTGTCTAAAATCTTACTTTGCATGGTCAAATATCTTTTAAAAAGTCTGAAAGAGATGAAAACGGAGAGGTTAGGGAGAGAGAGAGAACATCTAGTTACTGGCACTAAGTAGTATGCTCTCACAGTATTTTTAAATGCTGTAGTAACACAATGGACCTTGTGCACTGATTACCTAGAGGGACAGGAAATAAGGCAAGAGGACAATGCATCTGTAAACATGACTCGGTTGAGTCCATTTACATAGCTACCATGAGGGCCAATAACTGCAGGTGAACAGTGCAAACTTGTAGCTAAACTGAAAGCCAGGGAGGCTTTCCTCCTACCCACAACTCAGCCAGCGGAGCTTCCGTACTAACACCACCCAGGGATACCAAGGCTCGTTTATGTAGAGGTGAGTGTTGCTGGGCATCGGGAACAGGGCCAAGTTACCCAGAATGATCATAGGCAAACTTTCCTGAAGCAAGGGTTATTTTTTGTGGTTTGAATTTTACTTGTGAGTGCTTCGTATCTATTAAGTAATCAGAATTGATACTTGTCTGCAACACAATAGTGAATTACATCTTAATTGAGGTGTGCTAGACTGTGTAGATGAAGGCTTAAGGACGTGATTCTTGCAAAGTATTTTTCTAAATGTAATCCTAATTCATTCAGATTTAAGAATCACCTGCTCTTACTAAGAATTCTTTTAGAGGGACTTTGGGTAACACATTTCATTTTTGCTCCAGACCTTAATTTTGCTATGAAGATTGAAATCAATTGGTTGAAAAGTCCCTTTTAATTCTACCATTTCATGATTCTAATTATACAGATAGAAGCTAATAGAAATTTAAATCTGGAAGAGATTCCAAATATCATAAAGAATTGTTCTTCTGATAATCACTATGACATTGTTGTTTTTTGTTTTTTTTTAAAAGATTCCACTTGTTAGATGTTCACTATGTACCAGGGACTATAAAAGTCACCTGCCTATTTGCTTTCCTATAACTTTAGAAAATCTCTATGAATTAGGCATTGTGATAATTCTAAAATGAGGAAACTGAAGCTCAGGAGACCTAAATAAATACATATCTGTGTTTATCAGCCTTGCAGTGTTGTAACGAGTATCCAAGAAATCAATTAAGGAGAAAAGTTGCATTTGCGCTTGTGAGTTGAGAGGATTCAGTCTGTGATCAAGCATCTCTGTTGCTTTGGGATGGTGGGGGCAGCTCACCATGGAAGAGTGTGTGACAGAATGAACCATTCACATTAGGGCTGAGACACAAGAGGGAGAATGAAGAAATGAGGATCCCACAATCCCCATCCAGGGAACATCTCCAGGGACCTAAAGCCTCCCAACAGACACAGCTTTTAAAGGTTCCACAATGTCCCAACAGTGGTGAGCAGGTCCTTGAGAACATTCAACATCCAAACTGTAGCACCACTTAGGAGCAAAGAGACAGAATTTCACAACAGAAACTCACACTGACTTCTCTCCAGCTCCACAGTCTATGCTGAGGCTGTCTCAGGCATGGTTTCTCCATAATCTCCATACCAAGGCAAACTACGGACTTGTTCTCCCATGCTGCCAAGTCAACTCCTGGGTTTTGGAATAGCAGCATCTCAAAGTGAAGGCTTCAGAAGCCTCTTGCAAGTGAAGTTTCTCTCTGACATTCTCCTGCCCACCTATCTTTCACCCACTTTCTTCCTACCAGACAAACCAGAATTTCTCTTCTTCAAGGTGAGAAATAACAATTCCAAAACTAGCCATGATGCCTAAAATTAGTACTCCAGCCTTTTCCCACCTTTCTATGTGCAAATAGCCATAAGGAAATTAAGATCTTTGTGCTACAGGGGTCCTGCCCCATAGCTGGGAGGAGAAAATCATACAACAGAGGGACCAAAAGGGTCCCTGCTGGGTTCCTCCACACCATCTCTTCCTATTAGATCGCACCCTTTTTGCCCCATGTTTCTACATAGCTGTCTATAGTTCATCCAACCTAAGTCTAAAAATGGATCACTCACTCTGTGTCTTTGGGCCTCCATTCTTAGAGCTTCCCAATAAGCAGTGTTTAGATTTGACAAATATATTTTGCTTTTCTCTTGCTAACTTCTCAGCTGTTATAGAAGTTCCAGCCTTGGCCCTTGTGACAGGCAGGAAGTGGATAACTACCTTTCCTTCCCTACATATCCTAGGCTCCTCCTGTTTCCTCTCAGATAGGACCGAGGAGTTCTTTCCACTCGCAGAACTAGTTTCCCCTAAGTGAGAAAAGAGAGCCTTATTTCTTCCCAATATTTGTGCTCAAATATCTGTGCTTGGTAGGATGGAAAAGGGACTCTAGCTCTCACATGATAAGATGTTTTTTCATTGGAATTTTATGCAGGCCAACATGGAATTTCAAATTCCTTTTTCCTGGCAGGAGTCTAGAAGATTCATACAGCCACCGAGGGGTAAGGCATTCTTCTTTAAGGAGGAGGATCCCTCTGATAGGCAGTTGCCTCTCTGGCTTCCTACCCTCCTTTCTTTGTTCCTTTGCCCACTATGCAAGCAATTAGTGCAACTGAATCCTTAATAAGCCAATTTAGTTCGGCCCACATAGCTATTTTGTTCCTAATAAATCAATTAATTCAGCTCACATTGAGGGGACTGCCATGTTTACAATATCACAGTCAGTATCTACATATTTCTGTAAGAAATAAGATGGTGGGGAGTATTTTTAGAACAAAATCTCACCCTTCTCTCTGTGGCGGAGAGCCTGACTGTTAGGCTAAGGCCACCGCGGCTGCTGGGAGCACCTTGTCTTAGGAGGATAAGGTGACACTGAAGTCCATATCAACCTCCTCTCATGCAAGAGGAATGAACAGGCCAATGCTCACAGAGCTCCGGGTTCTATTCTGTACAAGGGATTTGAAGGAGGACAGAAAAACTTTTTTGCAACAAAAACAGTATCAGCAAAGCTTTCCCCTCCAGAATCCTGGGGGTACAGGTGATTCCACGAAACAACACATCTAAAGTTGATCTTTGAAAGAGTTTTACCTGGTAGGAATCATCACTGTCTATTCCATCTCTTCTGACTGCTTAAACCAAGAAGTAAAGTTAAATCTTACTAAATTAAGATTTTCAAGTTAGGTTCCACATATTTGCATAGCATGACTCTAGAATGCAGGAGGGGTAAGGGCCACATGTTAGAATGGATTTAGGGAATATTCCTGATAAATAACACTAATACATCTGTAACACCAATCACACACTCACTGGTTAAATACCTAGAAAGGCCGATATTCCTGCTTTTTATTCATTTTTCAGATAATTTGGCTTGGTATGGGAGCCACCAGACTCCTATTAGGTGACTCATTTAGGGGAAGTAGTTTCAAAGCTTGATATATGGTAGAAAGAATCTCCCAATGGCTAGTGGATTGTAAATTGCCAAGTGACAAGGAGAGATTTGCTGGCTTATGAGACACTTGTTCTGAAGCAGGGAGTGTGTGTCCTGAGAAAAAAGGAAGCCATCTTTGGTGACAGTAAGTATTGCAGTTCCTTCAGATGGAAGAGAGATCAAATGTATTCAATGTGACAGCCAGGTTCAAACTAAGGCCACTGAGTACAGAGGAGAGAGCCATTCTACGGTTAAGTGTGATAGCTGCTGCTTTCTAATTGTTATAGCTATGCAGGCATGGGAGCCACTGAGATCCTGTTTTAGAGTTTCATAAGCAGAAACCGCGTGCAGGCTGCATGGAAACATGCTTTTCACTTGGTGGAAGAAGGTAACAAAAATCCCCATATTTATCATTTCTTTCTATGGGAGAAAAAACATCATGTTGCAGTTTTTATTGCCTCCCCAGAGATATGGTTTGTATTTGCTTGATTTTATTGAAAAACAGCTTGAGCTTAAGAAAGAAAGAAAAAGAGAGAAAGAAAGAAAAAAAAGAAAGAAGAAAGAAAGAAAGAGAGAGAGAGAGAGAGAGAGAGAGAGAGAGAAAGAAAGAAAGAAAGAAAGAAAGAAAGAAAGAAAGAAGAATAAGAAGTCAGAGATTGATAGGAACTGCTGAGCTGTGAATGGGGCATCAGGAGTTTCCCTTCTTACTGATCCCTCCCTCACAGCCATAGATTTCTCTTCACCTGGCAAAAGCATCTCACAATCAGGACCCATGTATCTCAACACGGCACCAAGTATCTGGCAATGATTTGTGTGGTCAGGATAACTTCCCTAGAAACTTCTGACAAGATTTTTCACCCAGGCTGCCAAATTGTGTAAGGCAGTAGCAGTGCATAAGTTTGGGTAATGTCTGAAAAGACGTCCTTGACAGATGACTCTGTCTGAAAATGGAACAGCCTTTTCATTTTCATCAGTGCATACTAGTTACATGGCATAAAGGCTTTTGTTTTGACAGATTTGCACGTGCCTGTGACATGCTTTGATCATTACCTCCCATTTCTGCCTTTCTCTCCCCTTCCCCCATTCCTGTCCTCTTTTCTAACAACCCCACTTCTACTTTCACATCATCTCTCTTATTTTTCCCCTAGATTCCTCATCTGAGACAAAACATGGAGTGTTTGTCTTTCTGAGTTTTGATCATTTTGCATAACATGAGGATCTCATGTTTCATCCATTTTCTGAGGAGTGACATGAGTTTATTCTTCATGGCTGAAGAACACTCCAAATTGTACATTGTTTGCTTTACACACTCACCCACTGATGGACACTGAGGTTGTTTCAGAGGCTTAACTATGGTGAATTGTGCTGCAGTAAATATGGGTACACAGTGTTGCCTACTCTATGCTGATTTTAATTGCTTCAGGTATTCACCAGAGACTTGTTAGAGCGAGATTGAATGGAAGCTGTAATTTTAGTTTTATATCAAATTCCACACTGGTTTTCATAATAACTGCTCTAATTTACATTTCTACCAACAGCATGGAGGTATCCTTTCCCTACATCACTGACAACATTTATTGTTATTTGTATTCTTTTTTATTTTAAAAACAGAAAAAGAATAAAAACAATGACACAGAATTTCAAAACAAAATAGCTCTGATTAATTAGAGACTATAGCTGCATGCGCCACACTCCTGAGACAAATATCAACCTAGAGATAAGCTAGTTCTCCTGATTGGTACAATTTACTATCTGGGAAAGTCTTCGAACTGATTCAGAAGGTCTTGCACAGTTTCCCATACTTTTGAATCTAATCCTTTCCTTTATTTAAAAGCCAAATAAATATGCGCTGCCTGGAAAAGTTCTTTGTCTCCTTCTCCAGAGAAACGTGAATTCTGCTAGAGGCTTTTGATCCTCCTGGAGTCCTAAAATCATAGCATTGTCTCTTTTATTTAAACCTTCACCATCCACTCATTTGGGAGGGTGCAGACCTGATCAGCCCATGGTACAGGATGACAGGGAAACTCAATGTAGTTTTTATTTGCATTTCCTGGTGGACTAAGTTTCTTTTTAAATAAACTTTTCAACTAAAGAATTAATATAAGATACCATAAGATAGAAAAAGCTTGTAGGATTTCTTCAAAATATTACATGGTACAAATTGATCATAAAAATTATAAACAGCACTATGTACACAAATTAGCACCAAAAATGTTCCCATTTTTGAGACTCTCAATGATTTTATTTTGTCTTTGTTTAGTTTTTAGTCACTATCCTTTGGTTAAAGTGAATCAAATTGCTTCAGTGTTCATCTGTTTGTTCATTCCAGACAAATGGAATCTCTTTGTGATTTCAGTTGTTAACACAGAACCACGATTTCATATTATTAATTACATGCAAAATCTTACCACAGATAACAACACCATTATCAATTAGTTGTATCCCTTTTATATTTTGTTGTAATAAAGATTTTTTTAAAATGCAGATTGCCAAAAAGAGAGTTGTGTTCTTAGAAATTACAAAGATTTTCCCTAGCAGCTAAATTCTAGAAACATCAATAGTTTCATTAGTTTTCTGTAGCTGTTTTGTAGGGACCAAACACCTACAATAAGCAATTTAAAGAAGAAAAACCATTTTATCTCATGTTTTCAGAGGGTTTAGTCCACAGTAAGTAGATCCAGGGCTCCGGATCTGTGGTGGTACCATGTGTCATAGAGGCAATACATGGCAGAGGAGATCTGACCAGTTTGTGGCAGCCAAGAAGCAAAATGAAAGAGACAAGGGGGGAGTGTCCCACTATCCCCTCCAAGGGCATGCCCTCTAATAATGTCACTTCCTCCCACTAGACTTCACCTTTTACAATTTCTACCATGTCCCAGTAGCACTACATGCTGGGAACCAACCTCCTCATACTTGGACTATTGAGGGACACTTTGGACCAAAATTATAGCAATGCTCTTTGTGTTGTAAGTGAAATGATGTGACTGCCACCAGAATCCTTTTTTTGTTTCTGATGCAAACAATCTTCATGTCTTTAAAATAGTGTGTATTATTTATCTTATGCTAATAAATAGTGAATGATTCTAAAATATCCGTCATTTGTGCCAATCACACATTCACTCTAGGTTAGTCCATCAGGGAGATCTCTGCTCCATCATTTATTTATTCAGTAATCCAGATTTACTGAGCCTCACCAATCTGGGACTGCTGGCCTCATGGTAAATGGAAAAAGAAAAGTCTGTTGTCGTTTCATAGTCTATTGGTGAATCCAAGGGACAACTGTTGTGTCAGTAAATAGAGTTGGAAGTCAGGGTGAGGAGATCTTAGCTACTCAAACCAGTGCTAGAAGTACCAAGGAGTATTTATAATGTAGTTAAAGTCATTGTCATCAACACATCTGTAAATATTGTTCCTAGTCTGATTCGCATCTTTTCAATGATTTGACTGATTTGACCAATTGAGGGTTTTCATCAGGTCACCAATCTTTCATCATTTGTTATCCTGTTCTTAGATTATTTGCTTGTGAAGGGACAGTTCAATAAATTGTCATTGTGAATTACTAGGAAATATGCTATTTTTTTAATTTCCTAAAAGAACACTGACACAAATTCCCTACCTGTATTTTTCTCATTAACTCTTCAGAGTAAGTGAATATTAATTCATGTTACTATAAGTTATAGTGGGGCATCTAAACTTCTGCAGAATTGTGCCTTGCAGCGACATGAATACCTGGAGAGTTGCTAAGGAATAATGTGATTATCACAACCAACACCAGAGGAAATAACATAATTTGTTGCCTACTCTAAAATGCTATCTCATTTTTCTTAGAAGCTTGGCAGGTTGAAATAAATTCTTTTAAGGCCAATTTATTAGATTTTTAAAACTCCTAGCATTTCCGTTTTCCATCCCCCATCCTAAGACCTTTAATAAGCAAGTGCAAAAACCAGCAGGCAACTAAACTTGTTGAGGATATTCTTAAAGAGAGAGCTCACAGAATCAGCCAGCACAACTATATTCTGGATAGCATTTTCAGGATTACTCCTCACTAATTAGTGATTGGTGATTTTGGGGTCATTTTAAAATATAAAATTGTGATTTGTCAGATAGATGGAAACCCAGGAGAGAAGGGAGGAAAGTAAAGCAGAGACAGGGGAGGAGAAAAAAAGAGGGGGAAGGGAGGGAGGAAGAGAGAGAGAGAAAGAGAGAGATTGAGATTGAATTCATGTGATCAGGTAAGAACCAGACGATTTCTTCTAGTATCACAGATTTATCAAAGCATGGGAGATTATGGAGAAGGCAGGTACTGATATAGAAATTACTTATTTATTTGTTAGAAAATAACAACAGCTGACAATAGCTTTTACTTAGACAAGTTTTCCACTAAAATCACCTCTCTCTTCTTCAGTCATGCACTAACGGGGAAATGCTAGGACTGTCACTGTATGCTGGGCTTCTAATGTTGGGTGTTGTCTGGATACCTGGAATAGCTATCTGGACTCCTTTTGAAACCATTTGTGGAAATGTTTTTTTCCCTCAGGAGTCACAACATTCATAAATTATCTCCTTTGTATGTTTTCAAGTAGCTATGTGTATGTTCATGCACACACACACACACACACACACAGAACCTAGAGAAAGGGCTTAGTGTAACAAATTCATGGTCTCACAAATAAATTATAATTTTTCAATTATAAATACAATTTATTACTTCATTCCATATTCAATCACTAAAATACCCATGGGGTGAAGAGAATAGAGAAAATATATCTTGTGCATTTTCATTACTTTTTAAATTTCTTAACTCAATATTTAGTTGCCTCCTTGCAACTTCACCACCACTGAGTTAGTTCTCATAATTCTGCCGACCAACTATTAATAATTCCATTATTAGCGTCATGCCTACTGATTTAATTCAGCACACACCCTGCAGGTAGTTCAAATAGAAAGTGCTGGGGAATTGAGGTACAGAATATCTGAAAAAAGGAAGAGGCAAAGCTGACTACAAGATTGTGTGAACCTCTGTGTTAAAGATGGTGTCATCTTTAACTAAAATGGGGACACTGTGGGGAAGCTGGGTACAGGGTGCAAGACATCTTTTTTAAAGCCTGTTCAGGAAAAGGTGCTGAATGGTCAACTGTGTGTTGTCTGACATTTGAAGAGGAGGCTGGGGTAGATTAATAGCTAGCTTCCCATCACTGGACAAATAAAAAAACCCCTACTTGGCAATGTAAAGAGGATAAGTTTATTTTGGTTCAGAGTTCAGAGGATTTGATTCAGTCCACAATTAACTGGCTCCAAGGTGAGAAGGGCATAGAAGAGGAAAGCTGCTCAACTCATGAGAGTCAGGAAACAGAGACAGACAGAGAAAGAGGGGGAGAGGGAAGGAGGAAGGGAGAGGGAGAGAGAGAGAGGACAAGAATATATCCTTCAAGATCATCCCCGAGCAACGCATCTCCAAACAGGCCCTATCTCCCAACAGCACATTGAGCTACTGAGCTCATCAATAGATTGGTCCACTGGTGGGTAGAGTTCCCCTTTGTGAGGATATTTGAGATCACAACAATTAGTTCTACTTGGTCAGAAGAAGGATATTATCCAAAGGGATGACATTGAGTGGGATCTCATCAGGAGAGGTAGAGAAATAAAGACAAGGGATCCACGATAAGAGAGGGAAAAAATCACCAGCGGAGTCTAGAAAGGCACATTCAGTAAGCTAGGTGAGAACGGCATGAAGAGAGAAGACAATACCAACATTTCCTTCCAGAAGTTTTGTTCAAAGTGAAACAGAGAAACAGGTGGAAACTGGAAGGAAAGTATGGAGGTATTTTTTAAAATGAAATATATTGTCTATAGATTGAAGAAATTATCCAATAGAATTTAGAGATCAAAGATAAAGGAAAAAAGAAAATTTCATGTGAGAGAAAAATTTTACCTATGTAAGAGTGGATGGGAATCTAGGGTACAAGTGAAGGTTTGGTCTGAATAGGATAAGAGACACTTCATTCATGATGAAGGTTTAAGATTAATTTTTAACTCGATTGGATTAACAGACTCTTGGAAAGGTGATTAGATCCTGGGGTACTATCCTCATGAATGGATTAACCCACTGATTGCCTTAGTTGAACGTGTTGTTAGGAGTGGAGACCCATTTGGAGATAGCTCACTTAGGAGTATGCCTTTGGTGAATTCATCTCTCACTGATGCTTTATTTCCCTGCCACCATAAACAAAAGGGCTTTGCTTCATTATGCCCTTCTGCCATGATACTGCCTTGGAGACAGCCAACCATGGACTGAATGCCCTGAAACCATACTCCAATGCTCTTTCAGCATGTGAATTTTTTTTGTCCTGGGGATTGAACTCATGACCTTGTGCCTGCCAGGTAGGTGCTTATGCCACAGAGCTAAATCCCCAGCCCATGCTCTTTCAAACTGTAGGTAATGGGCACTTTACTCTAGCAAAGGGAAAGGTGATCAATATATTTACTGTGAACAGGGGAAGGAAGGCAGAGTATACAATGAAAAACAGAAATGAAACTGTTTTAGTAGTGGGAAGATGAGGTCATAGGCTTCTGGATGTTTGCAGCTTCTAAGTAAAATGTTGGACATGTTTTATAAGTCACAAGTAAAGACTGTTGAGTTAGAGAAAGAACAGTGGATGACATTATGGCAGATACACAAAAGACAGTAAGAACTGTAGGAAATGCTTCTGATTTCTTTCAGACTGTGTTCAAAAGTTTGAATTGAGGCTGGTCATCTCAGTGGTGGACATTTTTGCAGCAACTTTCTGTGGAGAGGACATGTTTTCAAGTATAGTTAGTATTTGGGACGGATGAAAAGAATAGAAATGGATTTGAAGGGTTTTCATAGGAATGGTTATGGTGAAAAACCATCGACTGGGAGCTTTGTGACCACAAGAGGGGTGGGGACCACACGAGGGGTGGAACACAGTCACACCAGGGTTCAATCCACAAGTTTTCTTCAAATGCAACTTTGTCTCTTATTCTCTCCTAAGTGATGGACCATCCAGTCTTGAAAGCCAGAAACCTAGACATTGTCCTAACCTTCTCATGATGTTTAACTTCTGTCAAGTGTATCTAATACTAATCAGATCACTTTCTTCTTCTGATCCCCACTGGAGCTTTCCTTTTGTGTATTATTTGTGCATTTATACAGATTTTGTGAGAAATTTCAAAATGTTGCAGTACTCTCCTCCAGGCTCTCACTTTATTGATTCATGATCTGCTCTGTTTCCAGAATGATTTTTTTAAGCTGAGCATGCTGCCCTTACACACACACACACACACACGCACACGCACACGCACACACACACAACCTTAATTGATTTTAAATATCCTGTAGAATAAAATTCAGAACCTATAAGGACAATTAATGTATTTTCAATAGACTGGATTAAGCACAATTGATCTGTGTATATTCAGGAATTATTAACCAATTAATTTATGTTACTCTTTGGAAACACTGTGTCATAGGTGACTGGAAGGTTAAGAACCGTAGGTGCTTGTATGTGGTAATTCTCAGAGGTAGATGAGTCAAGGTTGGGACTAAGATCCGTCTGATTCCTGAATGTGCCCTCATGGGGTGAGACAGCACTGTCTGAATACCAAGTTTGCCACAGTGTAGCTCTCTGACACCTGCCTCTTCAAGGCTCATCTCTCAGCACATCTTTCTCTTACTTCCCTATGATGGCTTTCTATAAAATTTTGTTTCATAATTCTGTGCCTGCCTGGAGCATCTTCCTGTGCTGGGAATGTTCTTCCCACACAATCTTCATTCTCCCAGCTCCAGCCACGCCCCTCTCAATGCCCACGTCTTGTTTGCACAACCTTTATGAGTTGGTGTAAAACACTCCACTGATTCTCACACTCTGGATAGAACAGATCTTTCCCAGCCCCCATCTGCTATTCTGCTATTGCACCACTAATATTTTGTTCTGATTTTGGTTCATATATTTATTATGAACTGATTTGTGTCCTACCAAAAAACAAAACAAAACAAAAAAAACCTGATGTGTTGAAGCCCTAACTTCTCGTACCTCAAAAGGTGGTTGTGGATGGAGAAACAGTCTATAGTGAGACAATTAAGTTAAACCTTATTTATGCCCTTGCAAGAAGAGGTCATTTGGATACAGAGACATCAGAAACGTCTCATACTGGGGAAGGGACTTCTGCAATCCAAAGAGAGAAGTTGCAGAAGACATCACACATGCTTAATTTTGGACTTCTACCCTCTAAAACTGATAGAGTAAGTTTCTATTGCTTAAATCACTGAAACTGTGCTGTTTTGTTCTAGCAAACAGATGCAATACCTATTTGGTTATTAGCAAAATTCTATAGTTCAGGGTAAGAACAGATCTTATTTCCTTCATTAAACTTTAGGACTCTTATCCAGAAGCTCCACACAGCTCTTAGCCAGGTCATGGGCACTTTATGACAAGTGTTATAGATATTTAGTGCCTTTTACCTGAAGAATGAAAAAGCAGCAGGGAATGAATGTGTTTGCATACAAGGGTTACTTAGTACCTCCTAAAGGTAGATCCAAGTTCACTAAATAGTCCAAGGTCAAATGTTAGATATTTTGTATCAGCTATTTACTTTCACTGTTCAAATCTCTTCCTCTGTACATTTTTGAGGATAAATGTTGAGTGGTAAGAAATTTACTAGTGTCTATAATTTGGCAGTGTCTATAGTAAACAAACAGAACTCTAGTGATTTTATTTGCTGAAAACATGAACTGATGTCAAACTTCTTGACTTAAACTGGCATGTTCTTTTCCTATTTGCAGTTTAGATAGAACCAGAATCTGAGTTCCTTTCTCAGGTGTCTGAGTATTTTCTTTAAAAGTAGTGCAAGCAGATATTTTCAAGTTTTCACAGCTCTAGTTAAAAGATTTCAACTTAATGTTGCCATATTCTACCAATATAATTGGGCAGGTAGCCCACATATTTAATGTATATTATGGTGTGTTAAAGGTTTTTCATGCCTTACATACAGAACTTAACTTCAGTGGGAATAATTTTTGTAGAAAACAAAACAACTCCTTAACCAACTTATTTCAGCTTCTGGAAGAGCCACAGTTTCTGCCTAGTGAGAAAAACCCAAACAAACAAAAGTGCTTCCATTCTGTGACAGTTTACTAAATCCTGAGGGTCTTTCATGGACTTGAATTGGATTGTGAATCATTTTTATCATTTCTGGTGAGAATCTATCTTTTACCAAAACAGCATCTTCCTTTAACTTTTTCTCCAAAGTCACAGAATGTTATTCCTTCCCAAGAAAACTTCTGAGGTGATTTGATAACTTTAGAATGACTGAAGTAGCTCAGTGAACTCACTTTTGTAATGAGTAAATTGACTAACAGGGATTTTGATCTTCCCCCCGCCTCCCAGATACCAAGAGAGGGCTGACAAGAGGACCACACTGAAGCATGACATCTTTCTCGCTCCAGCAAACCACCTGCACGTCCACGCATCCCAGAGCACCAATGAGTTAAATTAGTGAAGAGGATATCTTAAGTCTTTCCTTGTCTCCCTAGTTTTTGTCTCCCTAGTTTTTTTTTTTTTTTGTCAAATCCTTCCACATTTCCTGACTTCTATTTTCCAGTCTTCTGCAAACATTCTCATACAAGTACTGTATTTATGCTATAATTTTATTTCCAGTTTTCAAAAATTCTTTTTGTTTGGCAGGATTGGGGTGCAACCAGGAGCCTCACACTGGTTAGGCAAATCCTACCTCTCTAGCTCTTACTTCCAACTTTCAAAAAATTATCAGGCACCGATAGCCCTATATCCTGCAGAGCCTAATTTTCCATATTCCAAACCACGCTGCAGAGCCTTTTTGCCCAGCTTCATGGACTTTACTTCCCTTAAGAGCTGAATCTCCTTCCTTTCTGATATTTATTCCCTGTCCCCTCTTCCCTGGGAAAGTGGCGGGAACCATATGAGAAGAAGGTCACGGGGCTGAGAAACCAAGAGAGTGCGATGGGGACCAGTTACCCCATCTCATACCTTTGTCAGGGCTTCGATTTCCAAAGACTCTGAAATTTATGACTCTACTTTAGCACGTAACCTACTTTGAATATTTATGTTGTGTTTTAAAAACTATGCAAACTAGACAGACGTCTTGTTTTATGAGAAAGTTTGCCTTTTGTATGTTTATATAGAATCTCAATAAATAGCACTGAATTCTCCCTGTAGCTCCTTGACCTACTGAAATGTGTAAAAGAGAGAAAAAAAGACTTTAAATTGTTACCTCTTTATTTGTTGTAAGTGGGTAGATCTAGGCCCACAGTGAAGGCGGTGTTGAAAAGATCAGACTCAGTAAGAGCTTATTTCTGTGGTGGAAACTTTCTGTCCAAGCAAGAGAAGACACAAGGATAAATTGGACTCTTGATCTATTTTATAAGTAACATCTTTTTTAACTCATACTTTCCTGAAAATCCCCATCTCTTCTTAAAACAAGCCAATGTTGTTAAAACAAAAACTTTTTTTTCACATTTTTGGATAGCTTCAATGTTTTGATGAAAACTGAGCAGAATATAAACAATTCCATCTTTTTGACTGTTTGATAGGCAAAGCAGGCCCCAAGATTCAGAAAGAGGAGGACCTCACCCAGAAGAAGAAACGCTGCCTTCCAGTTAAAATCAGAAATGGCTGGAGAGGGAAACCACAGTGAGAGCTGCTGCTACAGACACCGTGTGGAGTCAAGTCTGGTCTCCATTATGAAGGTTGAGGGATGCATAACCTCCTCTTCCATTCCACTGAGCCTGCTCCCTTGACTTGAGGCCAAAGTTTACTATATATATTGGAGCATGATTCAAATATTTGCCTACTCTCTGGCCTACAAAAAAAAAGTCTTGGGTAACATATCTGTGAGAGAATCCACCCTCACTTATAACACAGCCCCAGAAAGATCTGTCAGGGTGTTTATTCACAGCTCCTGACCAAACAGCAAAGCTATGTTGTAGGCAACTCTGTTTCACTGGACAAAAGATTCTGGAACTTTCCGTGTGAAAAGACACGGTTCTGCTGCTGTAGAGGTGCTCGAGGGAGTAGGGGAGGTACCGGGGGTGAGGAAATGGGAGCATGAGAAAAACCCTCCAAAGAGGGAAGCTGGAACTGGGGCGTATGAAGCTTTGGCCCTACTTTATGCACAGCTGTGTTATATGTGCAGTGGGCTAGAATTTCCTGGATCTTGTTCAGCCTGGGTCACAGGACAGCTGAGGTGGGAATAAAAATAATGTTACCTTAGGCCTGCTCTCTCCCAGGATGTGTGTTTCCAAGAGCTGAAATTGCTCAGATCTGTCCTCACAGCTGCAAGGGCTCAGATAGTATAAATATAATGTGTGTTTTGTAACACCTCGGCCTCGTATCTAGAATCTGTTGGGAGAGAAGCTCTCCACATCCCTACTGACTCTGTTTCTCTCTCTCTCATCTCTCCTAGGGGTGTTTGACCAGCTAAAATCTCCTCCTGCTCATGATGGTTGGAGGTGGCAGTGGCAGTGATGATTTGACATAGGCCATTCATTTATTCACTCCAGTGATCAACAATTAATCCAAATGATTAGCCTCATATTTGGGTAAATTGCTAAATAAACAGCAGTCAAACAGTTCCTGAAGTGTGGGAGGATCTATGTGTATTCCTAGCGTCCTGGGGAACTATGTTTGAAATTGAGAAATTATATAGGCATGTTCTAAAATGTCCATCATTAACAGATACTGTACCTTCCCTCAAAGATTACTACTCTATAAAAATTATTTTATATTTTAACTTGGGAGTAATTTGTGAGAATGGAGGCAATGAAGAAACAAGTATCTAAAACAGGAATTCACTCTTAGAGCATGGCAACCACGGAGCAGCAGAAACATGTTTATACATTTTCCTGGACTCCTTCCTCCTGAGAAAAACAGCACATCTACCACTGACTTTCATGTCTTTATGAACCAAACGTAATTATAAATGTGATGGTGGGAAAGGCACCGAGGGAAACTGATTTTGAGAAGAAACAGACAGCTATTTCTGTCAGATGAAAGTGTCCCCTTGTGAAGACACAGCAGGCTGCACAAAAGCTCATTCACAAGTAAAATTAGTTTAAAAATTTACGTCAGCTGGTGCCTCTTTGAGCTATAATGCTGAACCTAAGTGAAAAGACTCGCTCTAGGGATTATATAAAAATGTTCAAGTCAAGTATGATGAACTTCTAACTTCCTCCTTCTCAGAGCAAACTGGCTTAGAAATTACACTTTTGCCAGAAATCCATCCCTTTCAATAAGCCTTTGATCAAACCACTCAAATCCATAAAAGATATGATGTCTTGGAGCCTAATACTGCATACATAATATGACAACAAGTAAGCCCGTAAAATTCCTGCACCCTCACCTGAAGTAGCAAATGTTTAGAAAACCTTCCCAGTCCTGCAAATCGACAGCGCATTAAACTGATTTCATTTATACACTGTTTCTTTAGAGAACAGACCTTGAAGAGGCCAAGGACAGTTGCTGGCCAGAGAGGAGAAGCCTTGGAAGATAGAAAATTCTTCCAGGGAAATCTGTTCCACTCCTTCAGGGAATCCCAGCTATGAGACCAACAGCTTTTCCTGAACTATGCCGAAAACCACACTCAGCAGCACCCACTTCAGGAGAGAAATAAATTAATTCCCCAGCTAATCAACTCCAGGGGAATTTTAGTCTATTTAATGTTTTTCACAAAATACAACAAATGAGAACAAAATGTTGTAGGAGAAGGATGCACTCTTGAAGCATGAGCCCTTCTGCAGGATGGAAACAGAAAAGCGTAGAGACAAGGGTAATGAAATGGAAGAGATCTCATGGAAGTTCCCTAACGAATCTAAGCATCTAAGACAAACATTCTTTTATTCTCTCCTGGTGGGGCTTGAGAGTCCATTTGATCAGAAAACTGTGCTGAATGTATGCATTGACTCATTAAGCTCTTTTTCCTTTCAATCCTAAAATTAGGGAAAGGAATTGATGCATTAAAGAATTAGGAAAACAATGGTGTGAACTATGACATCAAGGTTTTTCTGATATAACGCATGTCACCATGTATGTTTTTATTGCTGATGATTTAAAATATGGAAATGCACTGTTTCCATCTACAAAACTGGGATTTCACACAAGAAGCAAACTAATTACTTTTTAGAGTGCCCCCCTGACACTGAATTAAGTTTAAAACATATGGTATTTTCATAGCCCTCCCTCCCTCTCTTTAAAATAAAGTTGGAGGGCTGGGCATGGTTGTGCACGCCTGTAATCCCAGCACTCAGGAGGCAGAGGCAGGAGCATTGCTGCAAGTTCGAGGTTAGTTTAGGCTGGATTGTGAGATCCAGACCAGCCTGGGATGCCTAGCAAGATGCTGTCTCAAACAAATAAATAAATTAAATGAAGGTGGAAATCAGCATCATTTGGATGTTTGTCCCTCTGAATTTCCAAAAGTGTCTGAAATGTACATTTTATTGTGTTTGTTTTTCCTTACTGCTTTCTTTGTCTCTCAATTATCTTTTATTCTAGAAACATTGTAGCTGCTAATTATATTTCTAGTTAAATAATAACCCATCACATGCTTTTCTACAGAAAAGGCAGGAGAATCTTATTTCTCTTGAATTTTGTGTATCTTAATTCCTTGTAGCTCCATAGGGCAACTTTAAGTCTTTGAGAGCCAATAGAGTTCTAAAGTTAGTATGTTTCAAAATGTCATATGTCTTATTTCTATTCTCAGATACTTCCAAAGCTTGCATTTTGCTGCTCTTTGTTTTTGAGTGAGTGTGAGTGAATGTGTGTGTGTGTGTGTGTACGTTTTGGCCTGACAGAGTGCCATCTCTTTCCTCATTATCACACATTCCCTTTGTCTCTGTCTCATTTTCTCACTTTCTTGGTTTAGTTTTTTTTTTTCTTCTCCTTTTCCTTCCTTTCCTCTTTTCTGTTTTTGGCCTACACTTCTGGGTCCTGTGCTATCTTTCTGTTATTACAATAAAATATCAGAGATAATAATAGAAACAAAGCAGTTACTGCACTTTGGCTCACTGCTTTAGAAATCCTAGTCCAAGATCACGTGGACACTTGGCTTTTAGGTGTCTGGTGGAGGTGGTAGAAGGGAGTAGTGAGCAGGGCCTGGCCCAGAAGGAGAAAGACCAGGTTTCCAGTATCCTTTGAAGGCCAGACTGCTATGATAAGGGACCGTCCACTGGGTCCTATGTCCTAAAGACTGCACTGCCTCCCACTGGAGTTCAAGCTTTTAAAATAATAGCTCTTTGGGGGGATACTTATCCAAACCAAAGAGGGTCCATTCTAACAGCTGCAATTCATTTCCCAGATTGTTAGCCGGTTAGAGAGAAGAGGATAGTGTTGTGAAGTACAAACAAAAATCAAAAGGAAGAAGGAGCAATTTGTCAGTTCTTGATGACTGGGCCATTGTCTCTTTTTAAGGGTTAATTAAATACTGCAATTGTTAATTAATTATGATGAGTGACTGAAAGCAAAGAGTGACTAAATAAAGTAGCAGTTACCTACCCTCTGCAGTACAGTATTCACCTCAAGGTCCTTGACCTCATTGTCAAAACCCCATGTAAGAACTAAATTTATTAAAATTTGACTCTTTTTAAAACATAGTTTCCTTCCTCAGGAGATAGAAGTTATTAGTGACTAAAGTGAAAAAAACCCAAAGAAACCAAGGAAGCACTTATGCGTACTTAAAAAATTCCTATAGGCAGAATAATGCTTCTTTCAGTCTGTGACTGTCACCAATACCAGGTCTCTATAGAAATGAAAAATATTTGGCTGAATCTTAATTCTTTAGTGTTTGTTTACAAGATACAGAGTGGAGTAATACTAAAAGTGTCTTTCATTTTCCTCTATAGTTCTTCTTTGGTTCTAAGAGAAATGACGAAGAAATGAGAGGATACGATATTGAAAGATGAATGAATTACCCCTGGAGGGAGAAACATGCGCTCTTGAAAATACTCACTAGCTCCTCCCTACACCAAGAGGTCACCAGAGGAGAGGGCTCCAATTTAACCACTTTGGCACACATTTCATGGAGTCAGAGCATGTTTCTACTCAGTAAATACTTACTGAACAGATGGGGGTGACTACAAATATTAAACATTTTAAACAAGCATAATCATTAGATGATGAATTGGAAAGATTTTTTATTATAAACTTCATGAGTTTATAATCACATGAATAATCACATAAACTGTGATTTATTTAAATTATATACAAAATACTGATTAACATTTTGTACTCTGAGGTGTGCAATGCATGGCTGTTCTGAGATTAGTTGTCATTCATTCAGTATCAACCTCCATCATTCTAAGATGGATATGTTGGAAATCTCTTGCATTTCCCAATTCCTTATCCAAGAAAAACTGAGTTACTATCTGACTTTTTCATGTGAATTTTATGCTCATTGAAACTTAACACCCTTGTAACTAAGTGACATGCTCCATAAATGAGCAGAAGTAAAATGAAGATGATATTATGGTCTCCTAGTCTAGGGTAGTTCCTTATGATTTGATTTGCCCTGAGTTAATGCTTTAGAATCTGTGTTGCTTCTGAAGAACTCAGCATACCATGCACCCATCTGCTGTTCATGTCGGCCCGTGTGTGTTTTACCAAAGGGTTAGTCTTCATCCCAAAGCAAAAGTCACCCTAAGCGTGCTAACGCAACCAAAGTCAGTGAGGTTAATTTTTAAGAATTATTGGATTTCCAGGAAGCTTTTTGAAATGTATTTTGCTAAAAGCAAATTTAAAAACCCAAAATTCTTTTTTTTTTTTTTTAAGTTTGAAACTACATACTCCATAAGGGTGAAACAGCTTCTAAATTTGGCAAAGCTCCATTTCCGGATTCTCCAGAAATATCAATCACTGCAAACAAGCAGCCAGCTACTAATCAGCAACCCTATAAATGAATCTCATTGAAAATACTCTAAGTTATTTCATATGTCAAGTTAGAAAAATCTGGGGGAAAACATTCCTCTTTTGATTAAGCATCACAAATGAGAATTTCATTTAAGCAAATGCTTCCTGCTAACTAATCTGGAGAATGCACAGGAGAGTAAAGTTTTTACTGAGACTATGGAGGGAAACATAGAAAGACGCAAGAATATACTTATGGATGTGGTACTCAGGGACAAGTGAGCATCTATCACAGCTACACATGACAGTTAATATTTACAAAATAGATACATAGTCACACAAAATATCAAATCTTAAAGAAAAAATAAAAATGCAAGTGTGGTTTGACAGGATCAAAAAATACCATTTTGGAGTATTAAAATTCCTTACTCAGGAAAGATGCTAAATTAAGTGTTCTTGCATAGGGACCATTAAGTCTCGATGGATCTGTTCTAGAATTCAAAGGGGTTTGCGCATTTGTGTAGAAAAAAATTACTTTTTAAAATTTTACACTAACCAATCACTCAAATTTAGGCATTTTCCACTGTTTTAACTTAGGCAACCAGTTCAGTTAGTATTAGCAGTGTGTCTGACTTGGTCTCCAATAAAATAAATCATATTATTTGTGCAGTCCATTACATTTATTTTAAATAGCTAGAAATTTCATTCTCATCACTATTTTATGTTTGTAGCAGATACTAGATCAACTGCTATATATTGCTAACTGTTTAACTCTAAATTTGAAGTTGCTTATCAAAATATTTTCTTTTTAAATGTTTTTTTCTTTTTTTATTTTGAAAAAGCAAAACAGCAAAAAGCATGGAAATAATATGGAATTTCAAAAATATTAGAAAAGTAAACTATATATTGCATATTGTTATTTTAGAAGAAGTTCAGGTTACAAGATTTAGGCATGAAAAAATTGATCAAATAATTTCTTAATAGTTTAACACTAGTTCAGTATAATAACCTTCCTTACTCTGGTTTCTCTGTAGGTCATGTGAACCTTCTACCTTCCCAATATAATCACCTTCCACATAATGTAAGCATTACTTTATGGATTAAAAACTGTATTCCAAGCCACCATTCTATGATTTTATGAGTGCACTAAAGGTAAGAATTTCTATGCTAAAGCAATCACTGCAGTTAGAACAGAGTCATCACATATTTTGTACTGTTTGTGACAGTTGTTTATCTTGAAAGACAGATATTTTGGACTATTGGCTATTATATTTATGAAATTCTGCATTGCTTGGGTGCTTGTGGTAGCTTCACATTAATGAAAATAGTTCCTTGCAAACTAATTTGCTGATGAACATTGTCTAGATACATCATTTAAACTATACACACATTGCATATTTTGTAAAAAAGTATTTTTTTAGTAGATGCTTTCTACTCATTAACTTTATACTAGTGTGGTAGTCATGGGTTGTGAGAAGAACAACCACAATCAGGACACAGAATTTATGTTATTTTATGATGATCACCCAGAGTTAAACAAGAAAGTACAGAAAATCTTTCCACAACACTAAAGACCCAGAATATTCATCCAAAAGTCTGGATCCCACAGCAATGTCCTGCATGAGTCCAGCTGAAGATCTAGAGCCCATGACAAGGTCCCCATGGGTCCAACTGGAAGTCTAGAGCCCACAAGAAGGACTCACGCCAATCTCTTTTATGGATCTGTACTGAGAAGGTCAGTGGTGGAAGCTAGAAAGTCTATACCAGTGGGGTGAGGGAGCTGTGCTGGTAGGTTGAGGGTTCTACATTGGAGACAAGAAGTCACACTCACAATAAAGACCAGGGCTGTCCTGAAAAGCACCACAGCCATCCTCAGCAACAATGAGGCCCGGTGCTCCTCTGACAATAAGAACAGTCAAGCACAGGCCAGGAAGCCAGCGTGACGAGTTTCTCCTGGAGACCAACAGGCACACGTCTTCCCCTCCGGAGCCAGGAAGCAATGCTCCATGTAGGGACCAGAGCTCCCCTAAAGTGGAGCACAGCCTCTTCTACCAATAAGGTCCCAAGCTCCTCCGATGACAATGGTTGAACTCACACTGGGGAAGCTGGTCATGGTGAGCTCCTCCAGGAGAACCAATAGCTCAAACAGTAACACTCAGAGAACCCACAACGCCTCCCTCCTCCTTCCCCACGTCTCCATTTATGCTGGCAACTTTCCTCAGGTGGAACATCTGTGCTCAGCACCAGGCTGATTTAATCAGCTGGCGTTAAGTTGACCACCAGTTTTTAATCCATAAAACTCAGACTTGACAGATTTTATTCCTCAGACTTGACAGATTTTTCCATTTATTTGTGACAATTTACCTAATTTTTTTCCTTAAAATGTTAAGATTCATTGAGACAAGGCAAACGACTCCCTAATTCTCTGGGTTAAGAAATTTAATTATTCCAATTTAAGATTTATTTTTATTGTCACTGTCTTACTATCTAATAATGACCACAGTTTAAATATCAACAGTGAGGTACCCTACTTTACTTATATGTCTATCCCTTTGTTTTTTGAGATCCACTGCATGAAATAGTTTTAAGCCTCAATTCTTTGCTCATCCTGGTCACGGTTACCATGTCCTGATTCTTTTAAACATGCATCAGATAACTCCCACACCCTTGCTATCAGGCATTACTAAAAATATGCTTTTTAAACTGTGACTGTATGAAAGTTTTAGAAATAGAATAACAAGACATCAGGGTATTTTTTTTTCCTCATGAATCACTGACAAAGCAGCTCACCTTGATGGAAAAATGGCTAGGGCTGAATGAGCATCTGCCTCCCACATCGTCGGGCTCATATTCATCCCAAAGCATTGTTCGCCTTTGCTACACATTCTTCATCCTTCAGCTCCCTTCACTGCTTATATCGAGGGACAACGGTAAGGGAGAGACACATAATAAATAAACAAACAAAAAAATGTGCCACAGCTATTTAAAAGCTACACCTATATTCCCCTAATAAGAAAAAATTTAAAAAGTATCCTTCAAAGTTAGAGTCTCGTTTTTCATTACTAAGCTACCTCTCAAGCACCAAAGGGAAATATTCTTCTTCCTTCCTCCTCCTCTCTCTCTCTTCCTTCCCTTCCTTTATTCCTTTCTTTTATTTCTTACTTCACTACATCTCTCCTTTCTATAATTCTTTCACTATATCCCAGCCATTTACCGTTTTAGATGCTAGGTGTGTGTGGGGGGGCTTGCTCCCATATTGCTTATGCAGTTAACATATGCAGGACCCTGGATTCAGACCCCAGCTCCTGACTAAAAATAAAAATATGAAAAAGAAGGGAAATATGAATTTTCTGGAAAGGACACTAGGATTGAAATAGCTTGCTTAGAAAAAAAACTTTACTGCACAAAACTTCACTGAAATAAGACCTGAATCAAAGGAGGAATGTGGATTTTACGTGTGTGAGGCATAAAATTTCCAGTCAGAAGATCAGCAAGTGGAGGGCCTTTGCCAAAGACCGAGTCTTTGTAAAATTATGCCATTGAGCTGTAGTCCACATACGAAAGCTGTACCTATTTAATATACATGGCTTCATGATTTTGGAGAAAAGCAATTAACTGTGAAACTGTCACCACCATCCATGACATAAACACATCGATCAGCTCCAAAGGCTTCCTCTTGCCCTCCTTATTTATTATAATTATGGTTATGATTGTTTGTGTGTGAGAGAGAGGGAGAGAGAGAAGTCAGTCTCACCAAGGATTCCACCCACAGCTTTACAGCTTTTGCTTTGACATGAGGAGTGATGGCACAGTTCTGAACATAAATGTGACCTCATCTATGTTTTTAAATAATCATTGGTTACTGTAGTGAGATTGATTGTGAAGTGGAAATGGGAGAAATATTGGGATTTGTTGATCACTGGGTATAAGTTGTAAAAAAATAAAATAGTTAAGGGTTACTAGATTAAGGACGGGATACCTGGGGAAACAAAGTTGTCCTGACACAGATGGGAAAGCAGATTTTGGAGTTAGTAGCTGTACATATTTGTTATACTTCATTTAAACTGCTTTCTGCATGTGCAGATGAAGATGGGAAGCAAACATCTGTACATATCTATTAATTTGAATTGTAAGACGGTCATACTGACCGTATGAAATTGGGAGAAGTCACACTGGGGATTTAGCTCAGTGCCATATGTGTCTGCCTGGCAAGCACAAGGTCATGAGTTCAGTCTCCGGTACCAAAAAATAAATAAATAAATGAAATCGGGAGAAATCAGTTTGTAATGACAGCTAAAGATATTGGTATGGATAAGATTATGTAGGAGCAGGCATAAATGTGAAAGACGATAAAATAGAGGTACAAGCAGGACCTTGGATAATGCCATTAATTAGAGATAGGAGAGCTAAGGACAGAACAGCGGGGGAAAAAACCTAAGAAACAAAAAACATGCAAACAAAATCAGAAAACAAAAAAAGAAAGAGCTCCCCGGAAGGTAGGAGAGATACTTGACAAAGATTCTCTGATACAGTAGGACTACAAATGTTAGCAGTAATAGTTTAGCCTGGAAGATTCTGTAAGGATGATGTCATTTATTTCAAATATGTTTAAGACTGAGCAGTGTACTGACCATATTCCATTGATATTTTGCTTGGTCTTGAATTAAGGCTTGCCTGCTTCAGAAAGCTAAAAATATATTGTGCTGAAAAATAGACACACCGACACTTTGTGCCCTTGTGTATGTTTCACGGTTTTCTGTGATGTTTGGACTAAGCATGGAGGATATCGTTCTTCTTTTCCTTGCACTTGGAATGGCTAATTCTGAACATGCAGGAGTGACAACCATACCACGTGACAGATTGCAGTGTCACACACCACATTCTGCCTCCACTGTGGAGATGAAACCATTTATTCAACTGCACATAGGTTCATAAAGTAGAAATGCAAATTGAGAAGGTTGCCTACATGGACTGAAAGCTTCCTTTTCTACCATTACAAGGAAACATATTTCCCCTTTTAGTTTAAGCTACCTCTATCACAGTTGTAACAATCAGCCAGATACATAACAATATGCTATTTCTGTTCTTTAGTTTAAAATAGAATTCAACAGAGGTTAACTTTTACATTGAGAAGAAACATTTTTCTTAGGAACTCAATTATGATAACTTTGAACAGAAATGAAGAGGGAAAGAAATAGAGAATATAAATTGCTTATGTAAGACTGTATTTAGCATTTTGAAGCCAGGTACACTTGATTGGAGAAAGTGGGACCTGTTCTTCTTGTGGTCTTGAGCTTCTTTTCTTCTGAAATAATAGCACCTTACCCATGGATGGATCCAGGATCTCTCTCTCTCGGGAATCAAACTCAGAGCCTCGGCTTGCCAGGTAGGAGCTTATGCTGCTGAGCTATATTTTCAGCCCTGCCCCTTCTCTGAAGAATAAGAAACTATTCATAGAGAAGAGCAAATTTTCAACTAAAGGATTTTTTTGTATTTCATGCAATCAATTCATTCATGTTTCTCCATCTCCCACATAGTAAGTAATATCTTAGAAATATGAACAAGATGACTTCCCACCACTGCTAGGGAGAATGTTTCTCTCTATACTCTTTCTATATCTGTCTGTCTGTCCATGTGGTTGTCTGTGTTCTCTTTCTCTCCTATGTCCCTCCTCTTTCACCTACACTGGTATGGTTAGCTTGAGAAGAAATGTTTTTTCTTAGGTAAGATTTTGAATATAAGCTTATGGTATAAAAAGAATTCCATACTTGCTGTTCAGATCGAGTTTATCATGGCTTGTTTCATACTAATTCAGGGGAAAACATCCACATCCTAACTGATTTATGTTTTTCCACAGAGAAACATTTTCTCTAGGGAGTTTGTATTGAATGACACATGAATTCTATTTTAAATCTACCAATGTGTGAGGTAATGACCAGTAATAAGAATCTGTAAACTTATATTTTCAAAATTAATTTAAATGAATTTATGAAGAAGAACCTTCCTCATTTTATTCTTAGGTGGTTTTCTTCATAAATAATAAACAAAATGATAAAAAAAAATCAAACCAGACTCCTTACAGGCTCCTTCCTCTTGCTGAAACAATGTATTGTAAAGGAAAATCATGATTTATTTAGCTTCATATGCATTATACTGAGCCAAAAAACTGACAACAGAAACTTAGAGGAAATAGCAAGAACATCAAATTTACTACATAGAAATATTTTTGTCTTTTTAAAAAGTGTTCTTTTAATACTTTGGCTCCATAATAAAATCAGGTCAATGTCAGGTGATACGGTTTAATGATGCAGTCAAAAAGCATCCTGAGAAAGTAAAAAGTAAAAAGTAGTTCAACTTGTGTTTAATACTTATATCTACTGACTTTTTGGCCTTTAAAAAAAACCCATTAAATATTTACTACATCTCTTTTGCTCCCCATGAGAAAACAAAGTATTTATTTTCCTTTACCATGATTAGAGAATTGTCACCTTCAGGAAACATTGTCCTTTTTCTCCAAAGCAGACAACAACAACAACACCAGCACCAACATCACAAAGCATTTTCTTCTGAACTTGAGAATCATGCTGGTGATCACGCCTTCCATAGGAACTTCCTGTACGTGGTCAGAGGTGCTCACTCACTGGCGGCTACCTAGTGCCATGCCCTTAACTATACACCTCACTCACCTTTCTCCTTTGCATAATCTCACCAGATCGGTCCCTTTTTCCCTGTTTTCTAAACTATCATAAGTTTCAGCAAATGTAAGTGGCATGGATGCTACATCTTGAAGAACTAGAGATATGACTTGAATATAGATTCATAGGTGGAGATTTATATGCTATGATGAATTAATTCACTGGAAAACTACTAATATATGTTTATGTAGGGAGGTGGTAGGTTTGTGAGGGCAACTCGTGGAAGTCAGTGAAAGAGTAGGTGACAGTATTGCTCTTGTTTTAGGTTTGAAAATGAGATGGCAGTGAATGAAAGATGGAATGATTTCTGAATTATGTCCTAAAAGGAAATGGAATTTACCTTCTTCTTTGGTCCTTTCCCACACCTGTGCAATGGAAGACAGATGTGCTCTGAACACTCTAACATCTGTGTATGAGGACACTTCCGGAAGCCTAAAGGAGGAACAAAATAGATCTCAAGTCCAAAATGTCTCTAAACCAGTAGCGTGGACATTTTCCAAAATATTCCTGAGAATGTTATTTGGGTTCTATTCATAATGTCAGCCCACAGCATGGCCTCTAACATGGAACTGAAAATAGATTAAACATTAATCATCTACTGCAGTCAGTGAACTAGAAAAATAATAGAATAACGCTGAAGAAAGTAGAAAAATAATGAATAGTGAGGAAATTAATACAATGGAAAATAGAAAAAGCAGAGAACAATGAAATAAAAAATCAAATTCTAACAAAATTTTTAAAATATAAAATTCTAGAGGAATACTATTAATATATACAAAATTCTACAGAGATTAATTAGGGGAAAGGGGGAGGGAAGAAGAAATCACAATTACAGGTTGTTTTGAGAAATTAAACCTCAGAGAAAAACATAAGTTTTATGATGATGCATTTTATAAACACAAAATACTAACTATCTACAAATATCTTAGTTAAAACAGTTACTTATGAAAATAATAAGCACCCCTAATAGACCTGTTCAATTAAAGAGATTTAATCATAACAGAAAAATCTGTTATGTCCAAATGTCTTTGTCTTAACTGGTGGGTTATACCAAGTTATCAAGAAAAAAAGAGAGAACCTTGCCTTAGAAAACTCTTCCAGAATTTAGAAAAAAAGTTAAAGTTGCTCACAAATGTTGTGAACTTCCTAATAAGTATGAACATCCTAATAATGTTGCAAGTTGTTGGCCATTGTCATTTGTGAAACAAGTGAAAAAAATGCCTCATAAAATTGTAGACTGATTTACACTGCGTTATAGCTGTGTGTGTGTGTGTGTGTGTGTGTGTGTGTGTGTTTGAGTGTGTGTGTGGCTACAGGTAAAACAACCTCATGACTAAAGGTAGTTCATCTTGAGAATGTTAGAGTGGTTTTGATTTAGAAGACACATTAATGTCATATACCAGTTTGACAATTGAGAAAAATATTCTATCAATAAATAGGGAAGTAATTTAATAAAATTGAAAACCAACATAGGAAAGAAACAATAAGGGAGGCAATAGGAAGTAAATTTCCTAATCTAATTGCTACTAACATGGAGGCAGATACAGTCATGGTGAGATACTGGAAACACTTCCCTCCGGGGGGCCCCCTACACAGAAGTTTAGACCCAGGGGTTCAAGGGCAAGTTTTAGACAGCAGGTTCCGAGTGTCTTCCTTAACAGATAACTGGCCTGGGACCTTTGTCTTCTCTACTCGGTCCCTTCTTTCTTTATATGCTGCAGATGAGATGAAGCCACCAACCATTTGCCGTTGTAGCCAGAAAGCAGGGGTCTGAATCTACGACACGTAGGACCACATGGCTCCCAAACTGATCCCTTCCATGCACCCAAAATGTCAAAAATAAACTGCTATTATGTTTAAGTTGTTGTTACCTCAGTTGTTTCTTTTCAACAAGGTATTGCAATTATTATTACATGTAACAAGAGAAGAAAAGAAAGAAACACATTTGTATAAAAATAAACCCTAATTGGTTTTGGAGAACTAAATGTTTATATACCTAGATAATCATAGAGATATGCATTGCAAAGTTGAGCTACAATTTTATAGTCATAAAATGTTTTAATATTTAAAGACTTGGAAATATCAGCGTTGATAAAGTCCTAGGAAGATACAGATCTTCATTAGTTGTTAGTGAGAGCAAATTAAAAAAAGAAAAGCTATTTTGGGCAAGTTCCAGAATTCTTTTGGCTGTGGGTAAAAGAAGCCTTAGATCCCACAATTTAACTGACAGGAAAATCCAGTGTCCCCTGAATCTAGGGGTTACATGAAAGGCACACCTGTCATAACCAGGGGCTCTGCACAGCTTCAAGAATCCAGTTCTTTGCAGTTTTCTATCTTCCACATTTAATGCGTCAGCTTAGGCCACAGATTGTGCTCCCTGTTAGTGGACATGCTCTAGGTCCACGGATCTTATACACAGCTAACATCCATGTGTTAGGGCTCAGTACGGAAAGAGATGTAATGTAAAATATATGTATGGTTATACAAGGGAGTCTCTAGGTAGGCCAGTGGGGTCAGAAGCAGAAGAGTCCCAGTAGCCACTGGCCAGATCAGAGGTGCAAGAAGGCAAAGTGACTGTCTGCATGCTGGGAACCGGAGGAGCTGGGGGATGCCGGAGGCCTGCAGCTCATGGCAATTCAAGTGCGAGTCTGTGTCAGAGCCAAAAGACCCACAGCAGAAGCCTGAAGAGTCTGCTCAGGTGAACCTGAAGCTTTAATGACCCAGCGGGAGGTTCTCACTGGCTTCTGTCTTCCCGTGCCTTAGAAATGAGAAAGCCATTTCCCAAACTTCATGTTGCCCTGTTTGCCATTTGTCTGGTGCCCATTCTCCAGGCAATTACTGGCGAAGGGGGGGAATAATAATATATTCATGGGAGCAAGATTTTTCAAAGTGAAAGTTAGAAACTAAATATCCATTGATAAGTGAATGGATACAATTTTGCACTGTAGCATTACAAAAGAGTCCTATGGATAAGGACGAATAGCAGTACTAGCTGACATTTACTGAGGGATTAGTATATACCGGGCAGTTTTTCTGAGCACTTGCCCAATCTGTACTCATTTTCCCATCAAAAAACCCTGTGGCATTGGACATTTAAATTGTGTTAGCAATTTTATCCTTTTATATGGATGGAGGTGCCAAAGCTTTAAGCCTGGGAATATTACATGTTGGTAAAAGATAGCTATGTGAAGGTATATGCACATACTTATATGCAAACCAAAGAAATCTTTTATAATGCTTATAAAAGTTTGATTTTTCATGTGAAAAACTGAAAAATCAACACATCCAAAGTCACAAAAATATTGAGAAGCAGAGACAGCATTTGACCCAGACAATCTCTACACATCTAAAATAAATGATTAGATTCAAAATTCTGAATGCAGGAAATATGATAGACATAACCTTGAGTAGATAGTAGCCCTTCACTACAAAAGAAAACATAAACAAGAGCATTTTTGTCAAAAGAGAAGAGATAGTTCATCTGAGATGAGGTTATACTGACAGGCTGGAACACTGAGCTCTATGCCCATATGCACGTGTGCATGCACCATGAGGAAACCAGACGTGAAGATTTCAAAAGCAGTTTTTGTATATGGAGAATTGGATGTTATCATGTAGTGGTTGAAATTGTGAAAGTAGATTTAAGGTGAAAACAGAAAAGCAAGAAAGAAGCTAGGAGTGTAGCACAGCGGTAGAATACTTGTCTAGCACGCACAAAGCTAAAGGAGAGAGAGAGAGAGAGAGAGCGAGGGGGGGCTTAAAGGTTGGAAGAGAAAGGAATCAAAGCGGGAGACTAGAAAAGAATATTGGATGCTCATGGATCAGAGGCCGGTGTCTTGGTTAGTAACCAAATGATAAGTTTTATAGACAATTACATACAGAACAGAGCGGTGACAACGCTTGGCAGTAAGTGCATCATTAAAGATCTCAATGCAGCCACACTCAAGGGCGGTTGCAGTGGGAAATCTGCACCTGTGCCCTGAAAAACATCTACAGGGGCGAGTAGTGGGGTATGAGCAGCGAAGTCTGGTCTTCAGAGAGGCTTTGCTGTGAACAGAGAGTGATGAGGAGGGCGCTACCCAGAGGAAACACACGGATTTTCTACCGAAAGGACATGAGAACTTTTCTAGCTGGTGTGAAGACAGTGAGCAGAGGGAGGGGTGTATAGAACTGGGGAAGCGGAGGGAGCTGAGGGAGCCACATCTGGGAGGAGACTGCAAAGCAGCGGATCGGCAGCACAGGTGCACAGCTCAGCCCTGAACGTGAGAAGCAGTGGGAAGTGAACAGGCATCTCCCAGAAGACAAGGGAGGCAGATGGAACAGAGAGAGAAGGCAGCAGAGAGTTCTGTCCTACTGCGTTTCCAATCAGTCTCTCCCAGAAGGGATACTTGGCCAGCAAAGCAGGAAACAAACAGGTGGTCCAAGGTCTGTTGGGTAACGTTAATATATAGCTGTTGGATTATTCAGGTTTGAGTTTTAGGACCAAGAAGAAAAACAATAGAACAGATCAAAAGCAATGACTGCAAATTTATGAATCCCAACCACTTACCCGGACGCCGGCCTCCTGACCTAAATTTCTCCCTCCCCGAGTGAGTGGGGCTGGAGTGTCACCTACACGGAGGTCGCTCTAAACGCACAGGGCCAAGGCGCCGAGACCAGAGAAGCCTCATGAGAGGTCAGCACGGAAGCCTCGCTAGTGCGCACACTCCTTTCCTAAGGGGAAAGCCAAGCTCCAGACGTGCATACTCTACTCCTGGGGCCATGGGACTGCCCGTTGTTGGTGAGCCCATGCTTCACTTTCCTCCCTTTAAGACTCAGGAGCATCTAACACATCACATGTTTTCCTTGCTTCATGTGCTTGCTTCTCCCTTTAGAGTGGAACCTCCCCCGGGTGCAGAGTGGTGCTTGCACTTTGCTCAGTCACTGCCTCAGCCTCCGAAGTGCGCCGGGTATTGAGAAGGCACTGGAATATTATCTGCTGAGTGGATGAATTGCATCCTCTGCATTGCATTTGTCCCCCCTCTTGATTACATTTTCAAAGAAAACACTTCAACGTGAAGTTGATAGTTCTAACAATCATTTCCCTGCCAACGATTTTTTTCATGAGCTCTGCTTTCTCACTGGGTAGATAAAATTCGAGGGAAGAAGTGAATTCAAACCCAGGACTGTCTGGCTTCTCAGCCAAATGTTGGCTGAATTCAGACCACTCAGTGGAAATAATCGAGGGCATATGTATGAGAATAGCAGGAAAATGACAAAAGAAAAGTGGAAGCAAGATGAGAAAGAAAAAAGAAAGAAAACTAAAATCAATCTTATAGGACAAACTACATGGAGTTCACCCATCAGTGAATTTCATAATGTATTTTTGTGTATCTAAATTTACATCTTTATCCATTCTTTTATGTGTGTGTTTATTTTAATGGCAGCCAAAAGAAATATGAAAAGATTCACTGGGCTTACTTCTGGGGGAGTGTTAAGAAAATTGTAACTTCTTATGACCCTTCATCTTCTATTTTCATGGCAACTACAAAAATGAAGAGTTGATGCTTAGTTCTTGGGTAACTCTCAGAGAAGATTTTCCCTACTGTTTCCTGTAGTGAGTTCTCTCTCTGCCTCTGTCTCTCTGTCTCTCTCTGTCTCTCCATCTCTCTCTTTCTCTCCCCTCTTTCTCTTTTCCTTCAAAAGGAAAGAAAAGATCAGAGCCCAGAATGCATCCATCTCAGAGGAGCTATATGAAACCACACATGACAAAAGGTTTGCTTGTGGGATTAGGGAAAGCAATTCAATCTTATGTTTGCGCAGGATGCAGTCAGTATCTATAGACGCATGTTGCCTAGGCCCTTTTACCATCTTGGTTTACTACCCTGATCTTCAGTGGCAAATGGAGAGAACAATGCGTATTGAAGTTTATCTGTGTTACAGGATGTCAAAGCAGATGATGCTCCACTTGCAGAATTTTTGGCAAGGTGCAAAGCCAAGAACAAATGTGCCTCACGATCTTTGTGCAGACAGCCCACCACCTTCCAGAGAGGGATGAGGGAAGGAGTCCCTTGGGAAAGTGTTTACCCACTGATACCTCTATTCCCAGTGTCACCCACGTCAGAGTGAGAGGAAAACCCACCAGGGAGAGGATGGGTGATCCTTGTGGGAAAAACAGAGCTTGAGCATGGAAGAAAAACACTACATTTCCCTTCCTAGTGCTAAACAGGGAAATTCTAGCAGACTCACACACAGATTGATAACGCCTGCAAGGGGAGCCTGCCAACCTGACTCTCAGCAGGATGTCATGCTGGGCTACAGAACATAGAAGTTCTCTCTTGAGTCATCACTGATGCTGAACACAGTCATAAAGCATGGATTCTGGGAAGGCATCTAGAAGTCCAAAGTCACATAACTTTCTTATCCTTTTCCCTGAAGGGATCCTTTCCACTCAGAAACACACATGCACACAGTTCATGCTCTTGAGTTTTCTGAGGCTCCAGAGTTTTTAAAGGGCTAGCAATGAGGTGTACCTGGGGGGAGAAAAGTAGGGTTCTACTGTATTCCCATCTTCTATGATCCTCCAAAGTACAAAGTGGCTTTCATTGGTTTGCATAGCTGCAAGGAAAGGGCTATGGAAAACAGTAGAAGAAGGCAGGCCTTGGAGCTGCTAGGTGGCTGCCGGGTCAATCTCTCAAGGTTTAATTAAGAAGAAAGGTTGTCATGCTTAATCTGCTGAAAGTAAAACTTTCCTAAGGGAGGTTCTTGTAACTCTTTGGGTCAGGGCAAGTTAATAGAGTGTCAGAGGAAAGGTCGTGTCCCCCTGATGACACGAAGGGAAGCATTCATCTTCTCCAGCTCTGATCGCAAGTAACCTAATTTTCTTGCTTTGTTTTTCCATGACAGTGGATCTAGAATAAGAATTTCTTATTTGCCATCACAGAAAGAAAAATGCAGAACTCAGAAGAAAATAGCCAGAGACCACACAATGCTTAAGAAAGGGAAACATCAAATAGAGTGTTAGAACCACCAAAAATAAGCAATTCTCAAGCATTAAATAATTAATAGGGAACATCTTGCAAGTATCTTCTGAGAAAATAAACTACCAAAGACCATTGTTCAGTGAGGCCTAGATACACAAGCAGAAATAGGGATTCTCTATAAATAACAACAATAAGAGCTCATGGACAACTAAGAAACCACCCAGAACAAGCATGTGTGAAAGAAGAATGGTGTAGAAAACCCCAAAGAGGGTTAGGAGATTCTGTATAGTGCATGAAGAAAAATTAGGACAGGACTCATGAAAGACTGTGTTCTCCACCTATGAACTCCACCTCCATGGTCCCCTACCATGACATTCACAATCCTTCCATCGAGTTGTAAGATCTCTGTGCTCTCCTCTTTGACCTGAGCAGGCCTCTGAGACAGTCTTCTTCAATAGAATGCAGCAGAAGTAATCTCTGTGACTTCCAAGTCTGGATTATAGAAATATTCCCTTCTACCTTGTTTCCTGGGGACATTTTGTTATGATTTGGGTCAGGAATGTCCCCCCAAAATCTTCCTCCACCCAGAGGGCTGGCTTTTGGAAGGCACTTGGATTATGGGGGCATTTAGCTGATTTACTGTTAAGAACTGGGGTCCGGTTGGAAGAGGTGGGTAACTGGGAGTGTGACCTGAAAGGGTTTTCTCTCTTCCAGGCTCCTTGCTTTACTTATCTCTCTCTCTCTCTCTCTCTCTCTCTCTCTCTCTCTCTCTCTCTCTCTCCCTCTCCTCATCTGCTGTGACATCTCTGTGCTTATGTCTGCTGAGCACAGCCTGAAGCTTCTAAGACTGTGAGCCATAAGAAAATTGTGGGTGTCCAGTTTTATGTCCCTGCCACAAAACAGTAATCGAGACACACTTGTTCTGTAAATCCAGACACCGAGATGCAAAGAGTCTAAGCTAAGCCTGTGAAAGACCCACAAGAGGCAACCAAAGCAGAGGGAAACTGAGGACACTGGGTTTGGTCTTTTCTAAACTCCAGCTGAAAGTCAGCATCAGATTGCCAGCCACATGACTGAGCCAGCTCGGAAGTTCAGTGGGTAACACATGGGACTGAGAAAAGTTGTCCTCTCTGAGCCCGGGCCAGCCTGCTAACTCCACACTAAATATGTGCTGGCTGTTTACTAAGCTTGGGGCAATGGGGGTAGCAGAGCAGTGCGAATGGGACCAGTGATGTGATCACTGAATTACTAGAGAGGTATTGCAGTTCTGTTTGAGGGGAATTTGAATTTATCAGTGCTGTATTTTGTACTGTATGTGGTTTTCTATAATATGCTACCTCCTTCAAAAACTTGCCTAGAGAATTCCTATTTCATTCTATAGGTTTAGGTGATCTCTAGAAACCTCTAGGTAGCCTTTATTAAAATTTGAATTAAAGGATACTATAAGTATATTTTTGGCTCACTAGATGGGAAGCAAACTTCATAGTAGTTATTCAGAGTACAAGACGCAAGCAATGTTAGCACCAGCCTTTCTTTTCAATGAACTAAGAGAAACTAGCTACATAACTATCTTAACTATCTTGTTTATACCTATAATTTTCATTTTTCTTTTCTTCCTTTCCTTTTTTCCCATCACAGTTTGTCTTTTCTTTTGAACAGGAAAAAAATAATCAGTGATCCAAAGGGGACATGGCATGTAGATAACACTCTATACCACTCCGATTTGCCTGGGCTGCTTTTCAGTTAGGTGAGTGACTTCAACAGTGCCAGTGCCAGCAACGCCAGCAGAGTTCAGCACACAGAAGTCATACTGCAGAGAAGACTCACAAAAACCCAAATCCAGGTCCTTTGTGGGCCAGAAGTTAGTGTTAAGATGCATTCACTGTGTACCTGTTAAACACAAGCAGCCTGCAATTTATGCAGTGAGTAGTACTTCAGGAAAGATTTCTTCAGTGTGTTTATATGCCAGTAAGAGGAAAAACAGGACAAAAAACACAGTGGTTCCTGATGTGATCTTCAGATACTTAACACATATATAAATTTCAGAATTTTGAAAAGGCATAGAAAACATTGAGGCAGGTAAAAGGGCACCAAGCTAATGGGGAGAGGATGAGCAGGTGAAGCTGTCATTGGCTCATGAAAAACTCCTCTGCTACAGTAATGTTTGAACAAAGACCTCCGGAAAGCATGATTGAATCAGGTAGCTGCTGGAAGGATATCTCAGGTATCAAGAATAGCAGTAGGAATTCTGCAAGAGGTGACATTGTTAGTGTGCTGAGAGCATGGCAAAGACAACCTTGTGACTGAAGTAGACCTAGCTAGGGGTTGCGTGGAAGGATAAACAGTATTGGAAGCAAAGACAGGCCACTGAGAAATGAGTACTGTAGAGTTTATTGGTAAGATTTTAGCTTTTTTTGAGTACAGCAATGACCAATACAGTCATGTGCCACATAATGCTGTTTTAGTCAATGACAGAGTGCATACAGAAAACTAGTCCTGTAAGATTATCCTTGAAGCAACCAGCTCACCATTCTGGTAAGTAGCTGTGGCCTGGCAAGCTGCGGCCACCCCAGGGAGAGAACCATCAGCGTCTCCTGATATCCACACCATGTTGGAACTTAGGGCACTGGGAAACCAAGTAGCAAGCTCGCCTCCCTGGTAAGCAGCTGTGAGTCTACTGGCACTTGGGCTGAGAATCAAACATCCCCCACCCCTACTCCCCAATTAGCAAGTGGGAACCAGAGATCTGAGCATCTCTTGCAAGGTTGACTATATGCAAAATAGCAAATAAGGGGGATTTCCTTCTAGCATCTCTTTGAAGGCAAATATTTTTTATCACTCTTTTGCTTTGTTCTGCTTAATGGTATTTCTCTATTCAATATTCTGTTTTGATAAGTTCTATAATGTTCTATATTTCCTTTGATTTTGCTATACTTGATTGAAAGAACAACTATTGTAAAGAAAATGAAATATGCTATGGTACCTATTACTGTTATCCCGGTAACCTGCTGTGAAGTTCTGTACCAATTTTACTACACTGTCTCAATTGACTTTGCTTCATCTTGTTCTGTGGTATTTTACTACCTTTAAAATTAAAAAAAAAAGATTATCTTGCATAGATATTGCAGTTTTGGAAATCACCTAGTGATGTATGTATTTTTCTGGACATATCCCCCAGGTAATTGCATGCTTGAGTTTATGTTATTGGACCAAATATTTTTTTCTCCCACCAGCAGATTCTCATGTTAAAGTTCTGCCTCCCATTGGTGGCATTTGGAAATGAGACATTTGGAAAGGAATCCAAGTGGAATCAGATTACGAGGCTGAGACACTCATTTTGTGTTCACAGAACCCAGTGCTTGCTGTGCCCGGTTTATACCCTGAGGAAACACTGTGTGAGGACAAAGCAAGAAGGCAGCTGTTTCTAAGCCAGGAAAGAACATCTTCCTCATAAGCTTCTGGCCTCAAAAAATGTGAGAAAATGAACCTCTGGTGTTTAAGCCACCCAATCTAATATTTTGTTTTGATAGGACAGCTACTGAGATGTACAGTATAACTACACTGTCCACTGTTTTATTTTTTTTTCTTTTTGAAGTACTGGGGATTTGAGCTTAGTGCCATCAAATTAAGCTTTAACAGTTCTTTTATTAAATTTTGAGATAGGGGCACCACATGCATATTGGTGGCTTGGCAGTGGCAGTGGTGGAGATCTTTGGTACCATGAGCAGCTTCAAGATGCTGCACCCTTCACCCTTGAGTACTGTGTTTTTCTCAAGTTTTGAAATTAGTTAGCTGATACAAGATAAAAAACACTTTGATCTTCCCATGAGCCAGTAGAAGCCATGAGGGTCCTGGGAGGGGAAACAAGAAGGCAAGTCATCCTTCCTGCGAGGCAGCTGGTCTGTGGGCTGGTAGACACTACTGCCAGCTGCCCCTGCCCCTTGGCTGCTCCCCAGCTCTTACGAGCAACCTACTGATTTGGAAAAACATAGGCTGAGTTATTAGCAACTGAGGTACAAAAACAACCTAATGCTTATATTGTTTGATTTCAGGCTTAAGGCTAATAGTCTGAGCATCTATTAAGAGGATGACAATATGCAATAGAGCAAATATGGGGGAATTCCTTCTGTCTTGCTTTTGAAATCCAATATTGCTCTGTTTGGTTTTGTCCCACTTATTCTTTTGTTTTACTGAATGTTCTCTTCTGATTGGTTTTATTCTGTTCTGTTTGATTTTGTTATATCTGATGACATGGGCAGCAACTTTGAAGATGAAAAGATAGATTATGGTAGTCATTGTTGATTTCCTATTATCCTGTTTTGAAGTCTGCATCACTTTCACTGTTTTGTTCTGATTGGTTTTATTTTGTTTGGTTTTATTATCGTTAAAATAAAGTTTTAAAAGTTTTCAGATAGGGTCTTGCTAAATCACTAAGCTGCCCAAGGTGGACTCCAGCATGTGTTCCTCCTGCCTTAGCCTCTGAGAGTGCTGAATTATAAGCATGTGCCACTGTGCTCTGCTCATACCAGTGAGTTTCAGTTTAACATGATATGTTTTTCAAAATTTCCTACTTTTTCCTCCTCCAGTTTTCTAGGTCTACTTCTGTTAACTTTCTGGAAACAAAGGTGCTAATTGAACAGTTCATTGCCTGAAAGTGCTTAATGGTCAATTTCTGTTACAATAACTTTTCCAGTTATAGTACTGATGTTCTATTTTTATGCATATTTGAGCAAAATAATGAACTTTGGAAGGTGTCTCTCTCCCTCCCTCCTCTGCTAATGGAACATCTTATGTTAAAATCTTGTGCAAGGTGTGTTGCAAAAATGAAAATAAACTCTTTAATGTGCATGTTACAACTTTATTGGAGAGATTTTGCAGAATGCCCTAGCTTTAAGAAAAAAATAATATTTTATTAATTCAGTAGAGGATCTTGCTACTATGCAGAAATCCTCCTTTTTATTAGTTACTTATTTGTTTGCTTGTCATTAATTCCTTTGTTTCCCCTCATCATTTTTCTTGGTTAAAACATTTGGCATTTCAGTTTTCTTTCAGGATTTAGCTATTTACTGATGTCATGCATGCTCAACTATAGGATAGGGTTAAATTTTATCTACTAATTCAAGTTTACATGATTGAATGATAGATTTTAGTATCTCCTAGCTACAGTTTAAAATTAAGTTTACTGGTGCCATTTAGACATACATAATGATCACATTCATCATAAGGAGTTTGTATCCGTACATGATATATCTTGATTTCTCTTTTTTCTCATTCTTTTCCCTTCCCTTCAACCCCTCTTTCTCACCTTATTTACAAAATCTCTGCTTCCATTTAATCCTTCTTTTCTCATTTTTTCTTTTCCCTTCCTTTCTCTCCCCCACCCTAGTTCTCCTTTCCATTTGAACAATTTCTTCCTATTTCACAATACCTTTTGAATTCAGCTGGTTTCTCTTAGTTCTTCAGGCATCCCATTTCATCCTCCCAATTTCCACTGTGTTTGTATTTCATAGGGATCCTCAGGCAACCCTGAACGGTAGGCATTGTAAAAACACTGAGCCTCACCTGCATTCTGCTCCAGTTTGCATTCAAATATCCCAAAAGTGCATGAGCTAAACACTTGGTCTCCAGGGTGGTGGAATCATTAGGAGGTGTGGCCTGTTTAAAGGTGTTCATGTCACTGACCTTGTGCCTGAGAAGGGGATGGCAAGACCTGATCTTCTCATTCTTCTCTCCTGCCTCCTGACTGCTGTGATGAGCAGCCTCACTTTGTCACACACTCCTCCCGTGATGTGCTGCCCTGCCACAGGCCCTGAGCAATGGGTCTAATGATGTATGAGCTGGAACCACCAAAACCATGAGCCAAAATAAATCTTTTTGATTTATAATTTATTCACCCTTTATAATTTATTATTTATTGTAATGACGGAAAGCTGGCTACATCACTTCCACTCAACACATATATCACACATTTTTCTTTTTTCTTGGCCACATCTTCCTAGCTTAGCCTTTGTCCTCCTCATCTTCTTCCCACTCTTTCTCTCCATCCCCTTTTTTTTCCTCCTCCTCATTGTCTCCTTTGTGTCAAACCTAGAATTTGTATTCATCCTCCTTGGCTTGATGTTTTTCCAGATTTTCATGGGATTTTCAACTTCCTGTGCAATGGGAGGACCTGTTTAACATTTCTTGTTCAAGATTGGTTTTTAGGAGGGGAATTAGTATCTTGGTACTCATCTCCAGAAACAAACATATAAGATGCAAACAGGCTAACAACCTGGAGTTTCCTACTCTCAGCCTTTCAGACTCATAGAGTGTGAAGGTAGGGCACATACTGTGCTTTGGAAGGTGTTGTGCTTTTTTTATACATTATTCTTTTATCTTAGAATAAAAAAGCAGAATAAAGCAAATTAGAACAGAACAATGCAAGCAGTACAGGACTTCAAAACAAGACAACAGGAAATCAACAATGGCTACCATAATGTCTCTCATCCTCTTCAAAATACTTCAAACAAAACAAAACAAAACCAATCAAAACAAAAGAATGAAAATATTACAGAACTTCCAAGCAAGATAACAGGAAATCAACAATGGTCACCACAATGTCTCTCACTTTCTTCAAAACAGCTGTCCATACCTTCACACATAATAAAATCAAACAAAACAAAATAAAAAAAGAACACTAAGCAAAACAAAAAATGAAAACATTACAGAACTTCAAAACAAGACAACAGGAAACCAGCAATGGCTACCGTAATGTTTCTTGTTTTCTTCGAAGTAGCTGGCTATACTTTCACATATAATAAAATTAAATACAAAACAGACTAAAATCAATCAAAACAAAAGAAAACAAGCATTACAGGACTTCAAAACAAAGTAACAAGAAATGGAATTATGGCTACTATAATGCATCTTATTTTCTTCAAAATGGTTGTCCATACCATCATGCATAATCAAATCAAACAAAACAAAACAATAAAACCAATCAAAACAAACTAATTAAAGCATCACAGGACTTCAGAACAAGATGATAGGAAATTAACAGTGGTTACCAAATATATCCTGTTATCTTCAAAATAGCTGCCCATACCACCAGACAATAAAATCTAACAAAACAAGACAGAATAAAACCAAACCTAACAAAATTATGAAAATTATACAAGAATTCAAAGCAATATAATAGGAAATTAACAGTGGTTACCACTTTCCCTTCTTGGGTGCCTTTCCCCCACCCCCATCAACTCCACAACATCCACTGTTCTTTTTAGATACCACTAATTTCTCCAGCTTTTTATGCTAGGGAGATAACTTGGTGTTCACCCATATGAGTCCAAACCATTACATCAATAAACGTGATCTCCAGTTGCATCCATATACTTACAAGAGCCTTGAGATTATCCTACTTTATATCTGAGTACCTTTCCATTGTATGAAAATACCATGTCTTTCTTATCCATCCTGTGGTGGATGGGCAAGTTACACTTGCTTCTTTCTGGTATCCTGTTGCATGGAACAATTGTTTTCTCTCCTTTGATTTTCAGTCTATGAATTTCCTTTCAAGTTAAATGTCCTTGTATACAATATATCGATGGACCTTATTTCCTGATCCACTCTCCCTGTGTTTCTTTTTATTGCTGACCTGACGTCATCTACATTAACAGTTACAACCAGCAGGCACTGTATCCTCTCTGCCGTGCTATCCTCCTGTTTTTGGTCCTCCACTTTTCCCCTTCATTTCCCCTTTATCGCCTGACTTGTTTGGCGATCCTCCTCTGCTGATGTTCCTGGAATGATGGCCATTTTCTCTCTCTCTCGAATATCCCTCAGCACTTTCTGTAATGTTAGTTTGGTGGCCATGAATTCCTTCAGTTGT